>LBNU01008472.1:175570-193196 GCA_014162995.1 Artemisia annua | reverse complement strand
TATATATATATATATATATATATATATATATATATATATATATATATATATATATATATATATATATATATATTTAATTTTATTTATTTATTTTTTATTTCTTAAATAGCAAAGTAGCCGTTTGAAATGCAACGGGCATTTTTATTTCGGTCTTCTCTCTTCGCGCAACATCAGTAGAATATACTGATGTAAAAGCATTATTAGATAATAATATGTTACTCCCTCCGTCCCAAATTATAAGTCCATTTTCATTTTGCACAAAGTTTAATAAATCTCCACTAACTAATCTATTCACCAATAAAATTTCTTCTCTCTCCACTAAAGTATCTTGTGATTGGTTGAAACAAAAAAATTGACAACTATTTTGGGACACCTAAAAGTAAAAAAATGGACTTATAATATGGGATGGAGGGAGTATTCAAATACCAAATGCTCCTTGGCCCAACGGTATGTAAGTGACCTAATAAACTAAAGGTTGCGGGTTCAAGTCTCGTTTGAAACATATGTGAGATTGAATTTGTGAGATATGTGGTATACATTTTAAACAATTGACGTTAAAAAAAAAATAAGAAAAAAAAATACTTTTTGTAAATCTATACTACTTATAATACATTTTAGACCTTCTCTTATATAAAATTTTTAAAATTAGCAAAAATAGATTTTTAAGTAAATACAATTAGCTAAGCTATTAGTACAACCATCTAATATAATAAATGTTCGAGCATTTGACTTTTCAACCCCCTATTTAATGTTGTAAGAAAAAACACCCTCTACATAAAAGGTACATGTTAATATGCATATTGTACAAGCTAATCAAACATAAAAAAAAAAAAAAAAAAAAAAAAAAACTTCATAAAATTAATTTAACTTTCTTTTTATCTTGTATACATGGTTTTTATAACTGGAACGTACAACGAACCACTTTCCCAAACGGTTCCCGATTTTTGGTGGTTTTGTCCAGTTCAACCGGCCTCTATAATATTATCATCAATCGTCACGAAGAACATATAATCAGATTACTCGCATAAAATTTTATATACCCCCCGCCGCAACGCGCAGGTACCCTGCTAGTATAAATGATCCAGATTATAGTAGAGTAAACTTTGCTTTAGTTTATTTCTCTAAACGTATAGGTATTTAAAACAAAAATCCATATGTACAATATACACACATATGAAGTACAAGTACGAAAACCGGAAATCTAAACCCACCCAATAAGTGATAGTAAACCAAATGTCAGGGTGTGTTTCTTTTTTCCCTTAGCTAAAGGAATGGGTCCACACGGGTCCACACAAGTATTTAATAATATTTATTTTTTGTGTGGAACCCACTTATTTCCACTAATACATCTATATCTATAAGGCATAAAATGTCTTCCTCTCCCCATTATAACACATTAAGAGTCATGGGTCCCATATGAACTCACCCATCTCTTAGCTAACAAAAAAAAAATAAAAAATAAACACCCCCTGAGTCTAGCTCAGATGGCCACCCAATTTGGGGGGAGGTTTTATCTTCCTAGACAAGGTCTCAAGTTCGAGTCTTGTCTAGGGCGATAGGGGTTTCCTCTCGCGTGTGTAAAAGGAAAGGTGTCATTGCCTTCTGGGCTGGACCCAACCTGGTTGTGTGGGCTCGCTACGCCTTCTGGGCTAGGGGCCATGTAGGCATGTAGCCACAAATTACCGTTCAAAAAAAATAATAATAATAATAAATAAAAAAATAAGTGATAGTAGGATTCTATGGTGCATGGACCAGACCCCGCAAAAAAGTTCCGACAGTGTTATGGAGAAGGTCTTGATCTGGACTAAACGTAAACCAACTAAAAGTACCATTTAGGCAATTAACTTTATCTTACATTTAATACGCAATGTATTACTGTAATTCTTAAAATATGTAACACAACACATGTGGCTAACCAGAACGCACTTAATTTTAACTATAGTTGGAAAGCTGGCCACATATCACATAACTTGGAAAGAACTATAAATTTAATGGTATTAAAGTTAGGTTTATCTTACGGATCCGTTTTAACTAGAAAACTGAATTTAATACATTTTAATTGAGCTTATAAATTACATTAAACATACGGAGGAAAATTCAATTGGATACTCTTATTTTGGTGCATACTAAGAACAAATCCACAACATCCATCCTTTTTGATCTAATGGTCTAGATTAATCTAAGTTTTAATATGTTTAACCTTAATTCTCCCAAGTATATAAAGCCTTTTTTTTTCTTTTTTTTTTATTCGTTTCATTTTTTACACACACTTCGTGTGTGTTTTCCTCTGCTCTTCCTTCCCTCCATAAATTAGTTACGTTTTCCCTCCACGACAACACCACCGTTACTCCACCGCAACACCACCGCAACCCCACTGTTATTCCACCGCAACACCACCGCATTCCACCACGACTCCACTGCAACACCACCGCATTCCACCGCAACACTTCGTGTTTAATTTTCTCTTCTCTCATTCATTCCCTCCAAAAATTATTTATCCCGATCTGATCACCATCACCATCAACATTCCGATCACTATCAACACTCCGATCACCATCACTGTTTCGATCATTAACATCATTTTTTATAGCTTCTTTTGATTTGAAATAATTGTTTGTTTCAGAAGCAGATTTGATTGATATTGTTGCGGTTAATAATGTTGTTGAATCGGTTGGTAATTATGTGAATCAAGTTGTTAACATTTCTTCTTATCAAGTTGCACACCAAGTATTTGATGAAATGTGTGAGTAAAAAATGTTTCATAATCTTGTTATCTGCTCCTGTAATTTTGCTTATTAATTAAGTTGTTACTTGAATTTATGCTTTTTAACTGCATTTGAATGCTATTTTGTGTCTAATTGTTGTTTTAAATCTGCTCTATAGCGTATGTGTGGTATCACTTTTGAAGTTGATGATTATAAGCTGGTTTTGTTAGTCTATTTATTTATAAGTTGTTTGTGTTAAGATGTTTAATTTGCTTATTTATAAGTTGTTTATATTTTGATGTATAAATTATCATGTGTTGATTTTGATGGTTTTGAATATGCTATTTCGAAGTTTTTAAGTTGAATTTACATATCAAGTTTGTAATCATATAATTTTAGGTATATTTGTATTGTATAAAAGCAGATAAGTTTAGGGATCAAAACGGTTGGTATGAGTCATTTGTGATCGTAATATTGTGCTAATAAGTACTTTGAGTATAATTTGTTGGAAAATGGAAGGATCAAGTATCGGCTCGTATATGAGTTGTTGTAGTTGTCTTGTTTGCGTAATAGCAGGTTATGCGCTTCTTGTTACATATGTCTAGGTTGACCCATTTGTTGTAGTTGTAGTTGTAGTTGTAGTTATATAAGATTGAGGTCGAGTGACACTTCTCAGTTTCTATTATTATTGGAACTTTTCGATAATCTATGCATCTTTCCTATTAAGTTTGTATTCGTGCAATAACAGATGTTAATTTGTGATGTTAGTTTAGAGCTTATCAAAAGCTTGACTCGGATAGTAATTAACTAGCTTACAATGTTTTGAAGTCTTTTCTGTGGTGCTCTATTTAAATGCTTGCAGGGCTACCAAAAAAGCTTATGCAGTTCTTGGCGTTTTTCGTGTTGTTTCGGAGTTTAATGCTGAGTATATAATGAAGATCATTATTGGATTTTACACCAAGGTATTAATTACGTACTTTTTATGTACAAGATGGTTTTTGTGCCTTTCACTATAATGGACAAACACAATAAATGTTTTTGCTGATGGTATATGTGTAGTATCACTAATGATATGTTTGATATATGTGTAGTATCACCAGTGATATGCTTGATATATGTGTAGTATCACCAGTGATATGTTTGATATATGTGTAGTATCACCAGTGATATGCTTGATATATATGTAGTATCACCATTGATATGTTTGATATATGTGTAGTATCACTAGTGATATGTTTGATAATATGTTTCTTATTGTTGTAGTTACTGATAAGCTGTCTATGATACTAGACTTCTTTTGTAGACAACCTGAGAGAGCTAAAGTCAAAAGTTGAGACTGATTTGCCAAGTCTTCCACCCCAAAAAGTTTGTGATATTGTTCAAGATTTTATGAGTATAAAGAATCCTCCTAAAGGACATAAGAATGACCGTATTAAGGGTGGACGTGAGAAAGCTATTGAGAAAAGTAAGAACCAAAAGAAGGGTTGTAATATTTGTAGTTTAACTGATCATAATAAATATACTTGTCCAAACAAGGGAAAAGTTTCAAATGTCAATAGGGCGGCGGCGTAGTTGAAAGTGGAGGCGGCTTCTCAGTCGCTGCAATTGAAGTATTAGTTTGTTGATTGATTGATTTTTTTTACTGAATTGTTAGGTTTATTTAATAGCATTGCTAATTTTATCCTGACTTGTATATCATTTGTGATACTATTATGTTTTTTTTCTTCGGAATTGTTAGGTTTACTCAATAGCGCTAGTATAATAAAACTTAACAAGTAAACAAAAAAACCTATAAAATATACAAAATTTCACAAGTGATAATACAAATATCACTAGTGATAATACACATATACAGTTCAACTTCAAATATCACTGGTGATAGTACAGGTATGACACTTTTCACTTTTCACATTACCATATTAAACTAAATACCACTCAAAACTTTATCAAACAAATATTCACAAATTGAGATGGATTAAACAATTGCTCGCTATGGCCCATTTCTATGAGTTTGATCTCTTGTGACAAATAACATGATTCAGTCAAACTAAATACCTACTATTGACTTCCAACTTGTCAACTATACACATTTATTTATAACCGTATAGATTAAAACATAACAACGCAACTATTTTCATCAACTTGTTCTATTTACTTTTGTTCTTCAAAATCCGCCTCTCCATTGGTTCATCAACCAGCACCTTCATTTTGTTCCCAGATGCTTTCGGGGGAACCTTTGATATCACATGTGATCACATATCACATGTGATATCACAGGTGATACCACCTGTGATATCACTGGTGATATCACATGTGTGTCAGCTTTCTTCTATTCGTTGAATAAATTGTGGTGATGGAGGAACTTGTGATATGACAGGTGTTTGAGCTTCTTCAATTTGTTTGTGGAGATGTTGTGCTTTCTTCAACGACAATTGCACTCGTTGTTGATTCTTTTGTTTGATGATGCTATTTTTTGCTCAGGTCTCATTCAAGTCTGCAACAATATTTTCATAATTTTTGTTAGTGTACGAATAGTTCATTTGTTTTCAATATCATATGTCAAACAAATAACTATTTGTTATCACAATAGATATACTACCAATCAACAATAATTTAACTGTTATATCACAGCTGATACACTATCAGTCAATATTGTTTTCAAATACCGCGGTAAAACCTTTTGAAACATGCACAATCTATCCATTAAACATACAAATCCACCACAAATCAAACAGAAGCATCACAACATATCTTTTGTTCTGTTAAAACTAACTTTTAATCTCTCATATTATCACCTAAATCATCACAACATCACAAATTATCAAAAATTAACTAGTAAAACACACTAATAATGATTCTATAACAGTAAAAACTAAAGTATTCGTCGTTTTAGATGTCGATTGTTTCATTTTCTGTGTGCTTTATGTGATTTGCATGGTTAAGTCAAATACAGATATCACTTGATAATACACATATACAATTCAACTTCAAATATCACTGGTGATACACACGTATGATACTTTTCACTCACACATTTCATCAAACACTTGGTGTGCATCCATGTATACAAAGATTTTTACTCAAAAACTCAACCAAATGTAAACACTGAAAAACACAACCAATAAAACAACAAAATAATTAGTCGGAAGCATCATACCTTCATCTCGAGATTCAGTAGGTTCATTTTGAACCGGTTTTTTTTCGTGGATCTGCTTGTGCACTCGATGATTCTTCCATTTTTGTGTTTTATTGATGATTTGAATGGTTAAAGTCGGTTGATTTTATGTTTTTGTTGCAGCTTTTTAATGGTGGTTAGAGAGAGAAAGTGGAATTTTTGATATCGATTTTGTTGAAAGTGAGATGTGTAGGGGTGGGGTAAGTTTGGTGAATTGGCAGAAGTGGTCCTTCCGTGTTTTTTAATTTTAAAAATAATTTTTTGATCCAACGGTCAGATCTTGTCCCTTGGTATGCATCATTTATTGAGTATTGAAAATAAAGCGCCTCTAAACATATGCATTTCTTTTAATTTAATGAACATGTATATAATTTTCAAATATCCTGATGGCAATTGCTGAACAAACCTTTAAAGTTTCATGTAGCTTGAACTAACTTTTAAATAATTAATTTGAGTAAAATATTTATTAATGTACTGAACTTGCCACGTTTGTGACTTCCGTGTAGCGAATAAAAAACTTTTTTTTCTATCCATTGAACTCGACTATTTTGTCTCTTATGAAGCATTTTTTTACCCCATGAACCGGTACCCTCCAACTCAGCAGGTTTCATGCCATTTTTTTTATACGTGTATAATTTACTCAGTGTAATGTAACCAAAATCACTTTACTCTTTTCTTCTTCTTTGCAGCCACACACATGAACCCTAACCCTACTGAATCACTTAATTGAAAATCACACCCAAATTACAATCCCATATCTTTAAAATAACTTTGTACTATAATGGCTTCATCAACTTCATCTTCTCGTTATTATCGAAGGAGATATACCAAAGAAGAAATTGCTCGTATGACACATTGTACTTGTAAGTTCTCAATTTATGAACAATTCTCATGGACTCCTGAAAATCCAGGACATTGATTCAAAGCTTGTCCCATCCGTGTAAGTCCCTTACTTCCAATCGTATACGTAAACTCACATTGTTGTTATTGATATTGACATTTGTTTTTAACTTGCATAGAATAAAGATAAAAAATGTGATGTGCATGTATTTCTTGACGATGAGTTACCATCAGATTACTACAAAGACCTTATGTTCAAGCTGTATAAGGATAACCAAATATTGGAGTGCAATAGCCTACCCATCAAGATAATGGTCAAAAACTGATATCAACCAAGGCAATTGATGAACAATCGATGGAAGTTGTTTGCAAAGAATTGAATGAGTTAAAGATCAAGGGAAAAGTGTATGACATGTTCTTGGTTGGTTCCACCTGTTTGATGATTCTGCTAATGTTCTTGATTGCAGTTAGCTTTGTTGTGTTCATTAGAAAGTAGTTTTTGCAGTATCTTATTTACCATTTCTGCTTCTCTTTTGTTATGTACTTTATGTTTTATTATGTTGTGTTCCTAAGACACTATTGTTATGTTTTGTATCACTATGACCATATAATGCTAAATCTTTTGGTAATATTTCTTCAATGTTATGTTTTGTATGACCATGAGACTGATAACTTGAACAAATTTTGGTTATACTTGTTGAATGTTATGTCAATATATATACTGTTTCTTTGGAAGCAAACAACAAAACAAGTTAATAACATAAACATAATGTGTTCTTTCATAACATTCAGTTTGTGCAAAAGCACCTTACATTGTTACAACCAGAACACATCCATCCTAATAATACTACAATGCCCTTCAGTAGACAAAATAGGGCTCAATAGTGGCATGAAATGCATCACTACTAGACATATCTTACAGACCTTCATAGTGGCAATAATTGCTTCACTATATTAGTTTTTTTCATAATTAACTAGGCCCTTCCATGAACAAAATAGGGCAGCATAATTACACATATAAACATCATGCTACTTAGATAGTTTCTGCACATACAACAGTTGCCAAAATATGCGCAATATTACATGTCTTTTGAAGATCTAGTCCACAAGTATTTCATTGTCTTTACTGGAACCAAGTCCAGTAATTGGTGAAGATTATTTTTTTTGCAGAATTCTTTGACTAGGCATTCTTGGTGGTAGCATTTCTGGTGTAGCTCTTTGAATTGGTTGTTGCAAAGGTTGTGCTTCAGCTGATCTTGTTTGTCTTGTCAACCTTGCTGCCACATGACTTGTTCCACCCATCACTGATGCAGATGTTCCACCTCTGTTTGTTGATGTCACTCTTCCACCTCTAACTGATGTTGTCCCCCTTCCACCTCTCACTGATGTTGACCCCCTTCCACCTCTGACTGATGTACCTCTGCCACCCCTTATAGTTCTTGTTTCAACAATGTCATTGTCACCAACTTGAGATTGTTGTGTACCTACTAACATATACAATTTTGTGCAAGTATATTCAATATTTTTATACCAAATACAATTTAAAAAATATAATGTGTGTTCATATATATTTACCTGGTATGTTTTCATCATGAGTAGGTGATTCAGTTCTGCAGGGCATACTTGAATTTAAATTTTGTTGATCCTCAATAGTATCTGAAGTTGCAGCATCCATCGCCAACCATATTCCCATCCTTCCTAGCCTATCTGCTGGAATTAGTCTACCCGTCTTACTCTTACCTCCTCTCATCTTCAAGTGACCACCCCTGTGAGCATGTCCACCTCTCTTGTTCGCCATCTTTCCCATATGAAACACTCTACCATCACTAAACACACCTCTCATGTTACTTGCTCCCGTTTCATACTCATTAACTTCACTGTGGACAAACGTAGGTATATCTTGATCATCAACCAACTCAGTCTCAACATTTTGTTTCTTAAATGGCCTTCCGCGTTTGGGTTTTTCTTTAGGAGTTGGAGCTTTTATTGGGTTTGTACATCCCTTTATATTGTGCCCAACTTCACCACAGTTATGACAAGTAATTACAATACCTGCCCTACTTATTCTAGTAGTAGACTTTGGTTCATGGCTAGCCTTGACCCTCTTTTTCCTAGGCCTTCCAGGCATTGACTTAGGAATAGGCCCTAAAACCCTTGAATAGTTACTAACGTTTGGCCAAAACTCAATGCCGTCAACAGGTTTCATGAATTGTCTATATGTTAGCAAATATCTTTCTTTCCTAAAACAATCAGGAATGTACTCCTCTACCATCTTATTCAGTTTAAATATACAAGCTATCGCATGGCAACAAGGCAAACCTGAAATCTGCCACATTCGACACGAGCATTTCCTGTTCGGTTCATCAACCTTGAACTCGTGGCTGCCCTTGTTAACTTCAAAGAGGTTACCACCACATGATACAACATGCCAAAACCTAGCAACATATATAAAGTTAAAAGTTACTAATTTTAAACAGTAGAACGTAATAATTATGTTGTTCAATTTACCTTTGTTGATCTTTTGATTTTTCCAACAACTTCTGAATGTTTGGGCAGATATCACTTGGCCACTTTTCCATCAACAGTCTCATGGTGTGAAACCTCTCCGCGACAAGCACTCTCATTGACTCAGACATTGTTATAATGGGTTTATGCCGTATGTTGACTAAGACCGCATTAAAATATTCGCTGAAGCCGTTTTCAACAACTTCACAGCATACACCCTCATTAAAAAATGCTCTGGACCAAGACTTAGGATCTTTTTTAACCAAATATTCATGGGCTTTTGGGTTGGCTATTTTTATCTTTTCCATTACTTTGTTATGTTGAGCCAGATATGATGCTTTGGATGCGCCCCAGAATAGCAGACGGAATTCCTCACCGCGGAATTGTTTTCGAAACCCTTCGTGAATATGACGTGCGCATTGACGATGCTCTGCAAGTGGCATCACATCCTTCACTGCCTCTATCAACCCCTGTGACAATAGTACAAATACGATTGGTTAGTTCCAATTAATGTCAATAAAGTGTTATAACGATAAAACAAACTGATGTGATATACAATACCTTGTGTTGGTCAGACATGAGTGTCAAACCATGTCCTAAAGGAATTTCCAAATCCTCACCCAATAACTTTAAGAACCAACTCCAATTGTCTTTATTCTCCACTGTCACGACAGCCCATGCGACGGGAATATGTGGTTATTTCTGTCTCTACCAACTGCTGTCAATATCTCCCCATGGTTTGGTTTTTTCAGAAAACATCCATCCAATGCAATTATCCTACGACACCCTAATTTCCATCCTTCTTTCAAAGTGTTAAAACATAAGTAGAATCTGTCGAAGTACGTCTTCTCATCAGGGTTCACCGACACACCAACTTTAACTGTACTACTAGGATTTGAGTCTAATAAAGCCTTTGCATAAGACCTGAGTAATCCATAGTGATCCTGGATAGTAGCATCCCTTTCATTCAATGCATAAATCTTAGCGTTCCTACATTGGGTTCGGCTAACATGGCATTTGTATTTCTTTAAGACTAGTTCAACAATGTTGTTAATAGTTATATTTGGATTCATCCTAATCTTATCTCCGAACTGCTTTCCTATCCATTTATAGCTAACTAGCCTACCATAATGGAAATTACGAACACAAGTGTGGTTATCCTTCAATGAAATAATCTGAAATGTAGCTTCCTCTCTCAGGAATTTCCCGTAACACCTCCAAGAGCATTCTGAGTTGCCAGCCTTGTCTGATGGATACTTCTTTTTAGATGTCTGTTTCCCTTTACTTGGATCCTTAAGCGTCTCTTTTCGTTGACCACATTTGGCAATTACCTTTTTTTTTTCATTCCTCTCAAACCAAAGTGAGAACCCATTTGCCAATGCATAAATTGTGAGGCATTCTCTAAAACTTTCAGCATTCAGATACTTTTGGCCAAGCTGTCAATTAAAAGAAAAAAATAATCAAGTAATGCCAATCATCAATACTTACTTTCTGTTACAGTGACATGTAAGTGAATATTTAATAAGAGAAATAAAAAGTATTACCATGGGTTTCTTTACAGTGAGTATCTTCATCATAAATAGGGTACTTGTCGCCCTTTTTGTTTTATGCACAACGGAAAAAGGGTCTGTTAACCCAACTGCATTACCTTTTAACTGCTTCAACAAACTTTCCATGTATTTTTCATGCTGCCTAACTAATGGTCCTAAACCAGTAGGCCCTGTTGCATCATCAACTAACAGTGTGTCATTGTCAGCTTCATCATTTTGGTCTTCGGCCTCTTGCTCATCAGAATCCATGTGTTTCTTTTCTATTATCCGTTTTCGCAGTTCGATAACCTTATCGTCAGCATTACTAAGGTAACCATAGGACTTATCTGTTTCACAATCAGAGTCGTATAAGTCATAACCAGATGACTCATCACCGTTGTTAGGATTGTTATCTTCACTTTTTGTTTCAGAATCTGCGGATACTTGAGGATTAGAATTCTCTCTTATAGTTATACCAGTAACCCTAGGAACTTTGCTAATAATATTTGTTGTTGGCTTCTTTTTCCCAGTCATAACAGACTTTCCTTTATCAAGTTTTTTTCTGCCTAGCTAGCACAACATCATCTATATTAGCATCTGATTGACCAACAACATCCATATCATCTACATTTTCAACTTCATTATCCTCAACCCTATCCGGTAAAACCTGATCGTCAACAACGTTATTAGTAACCCTATCAACAACCTCATTGTCCACAGCCATATCCTGTACAACCTCATCGACTACGACATTGTACTCCTTATTCACCTCATCTTCAGTTAGGTGTGGGTAATCATATGTAAAATCATCCTCATAATTCCACTCTCTAGTGAATGTGGCCTTACCCTCAAAATCTTTTCTAAGTGGCCTATCCTTAGTGGAGGAGACCTTAAATAAGGTGAGCATGCTTCTTCCTCAGCCTAAGCAACCAACTCTTCATACGACATATTACCGGCATCCTTTTTCAGCTTATCATGTTGTTTCCTTTTTGATGTTACTTCAGAGTCACAACTTTCTAAACTCAGGTTATGGTGATAGTAGGGTGCTAGGTTTTGGGGTAAATGTGCAACATACAAATGTACGGTCTTATGCTGTTGGGCTATATCATATAAGGCATGAACATCTGAATCCCTTTCAATAATTTTTAACCCTCCACTATGAATGTCTAAGCCATGAATGCACATGAACAAACCCCATATATTTTGCTTAATCTTAGCAACTAAAATATCTAACAGTGGGCTAAACATAATTCTATCATTTGTTGAGGCCTCCATTACAATCTTCCTACCAAAATCATACCTTAAGGGGTCAAACATGAAGACACCATTGTAGTGTATCTTGAACACCACATCAAGTGGTACTTCCATCACACCTGTAAAAAGTCGTAATAATATAATCAAAACCCTAATTTACGAAACCCAAGAAAACAGAAGTATATTTATAATTAATTACTACAATTGGAATAAATAAACATTAACTTGTAGATGGAATATACCTTTTGTCGGGACAAATTATGGAAAGCGATACTCAATTTGATATATATAATGGGGTTGACGATTTAGGGTTTGGGGACCAATTTGGGGATAATGAAAGTGATGTATGATTGGGTTTGTGTGGTTTAGAACTGGTATATGTAGGACTAGATAAAGCAAACAAGTACAAAAAGTGGATAGATTGTGTGAGTTTGTGGTGGGGGTGCGTGGGAATGGAAGAAGCGTGTGTCTGTGTGTGTTGTTCTTTCCACCGTGTCAAGAAACACAAATACAATCACAAGCAAAGACCGGGTACCGGTTGATGGGGTAAAAAAATGCTTGATAAGAGACAAAATAGTCAAGTTCAATGGATAGAAAAAAAAAAAAAAAAAAAATTATTCGGTACACGAAAGTCACAAACGTGACAAGTTCAGTACATTAATAAATATTTTGCCCAATTAATTTCTTTTTCAGTTGACACTTACACTGATGAACATGCAAAAACATTATCATAAATACGTTTCACCAGACAACATTATGTGCACCAACATTTCTTTAAGAACATTTAGTTTTGTTAACTTGTTATACAAGAAAATTAGTAAGAAACTATGCGTCTAGTCGCGTGAATATTGATGGCAATTCTTAAATTTTATAACCACAACCTTTATTGTATTTATTCACTTCATAATTCGTACCAAATAAAATGTCCCTTTATCAAATTCACGTTCTCATGCTAATTTTGGTTTTTTTTATCGCGAATCTTTGTTCGTGTTTTATGGCATGTATGAAAAGTGAAAGCGCCAGTAACATTTTATATTTAACGACTTAGAGACGATTTAATTAATTATAAATAGACATTTACAATGGAACAACCCAAAACAAAAACATATACATTTATTTTCATATCTAAGCACTTGAATCTTTATTTGTCAAGTTGACAGATCACGTCAGTGCTCCCAGACGGCGTCACACATTACACCCGATGCAGTCACAGTCAAGTCTGTGGAGAAACCCTAAATCATAATCGTCAAGGTGACAACGTCACACTTTGCAAGTGATGTCGTCATAGCTTATTTGCCTATATATATGTTCCATGTATTTATCATAATTCGTGTGTAAACTTTCGGACACAAACCCTAGCTAATTTATATCCTACTTTCAACCATTTCTTCATTATAAATTGAGTATACTTTCAAGATAAGGTTATTCATCAATCATTCAATTATTGCTATTGTTATTTAAATTAATTGTGAATTGACTTGATCTTTATTTGCTATGCTAGGATAGATCTAACCAAACTCTGTTGACTTTTTTTTTTTTTTTTTTNTTGTTTTTTGTTTTACTGGAGGGGCCAAGTACGAATCTATTCAAATAACTGCTAATAAATTCACTACTTTGTCAGTGTCGAGTACGTATTAAAATGATTCTTCTTAAGAAGGTAAATAAGAAATCCTATAACATGCATGGCATGAGAACTGAACCAAGATATCTTAAATGAAGATCTAAGTTTGTGAAGGTTATGTATGATATGGCACTTCATCAAAAATATTATCTATCAAATGTAATTTTGTGAAGTACTAAAAGGTAAAAGTGTGTTACGTATTCTACATTCGAACTTAGAACAAGATTTTATTGCTTGGTAATGTGAGTTCTTAGAGAACAACCCCTAAGAGTGATGGTAACCTTGGTGTCATGGGCCAAAAAGTACTGCCACATTAGCAAAAATCTCCACGGCATCAGAAATCTGACGGCACCGCACCACATTCTGGCCGTATCCGTTGGCACCAGAAATTCTGGTGCTGTCGGCCTATTTATTTATTTATTTATTTATTCTTTAACATAAAATTAAACATACACAATATTAATTAAAAAAAAACACACAAACATTAAAAAAACACACATTACATTAAAAAGAATTACATAAAAATAGAAACCTAATTAACAAAGTTCCATAAATGATTCACAAGGTCTTGTCGAAGCTCGTCGTGCACTTTTCTATCTCGAAGTTCTTTATTTTTTCTGACATGTAAATCACACCTTTCGACCCAACTCTCTGGCATGTTCGGAGTTGGATCAACAAATGTTTCTCTTAAATTCACTTCGAATCCTTCGTCTTCCAATATAATGTTATGTAACGTTATACAACAATACATGATTAGTTTCAAGGTGTTGATATGCCATGCACGTGCTGGTTGTCGTATAATTCCCCAACGACCTTGTAAGACTCCGAAAGCTCGTTCAATATCTTTTCTAGCACTTTCTTGAACCCTTTTGAAGTTCAAATACCTTTCAGACCTTGCAACACTAAACGTTTTCACAAACACGGACCATGCCGGATAAATACCGTCGGCTAAATAATAACCTTTCTTATATGTATGGCCGTTAACTTCAAATGGACATTTCGGAGCTTTACCGGCAAGTTCAGCATCAAATAACGGTGAACCATATAACACATTAATATCAATATTTCCCCCGGAACCCCAAAATATGCATGCCAAATCCATAATCTTTGATCCGCAACCGCTTCTAACATAAGAGTTGGGTATTTATGATCACGTCTTTTGAATTGAGCTTGTAAGGCCTTTGGGCAATTTCTCCAATCCCAATGCATACAATCAATACTCCCGAGCATTCCCGGGAGTTTATGTTTTTCTTCATGCAATGCATATATTTTTTCAACGTCTTCTGCATTGGGCTGCCTTAAATATTTTTCGTTGTATAAAACATGTACGCATTTACAAAAGTTATCTAAACATTGTCGGGAACAACATTCACCAATTTGCAAGTACTCATCTAATGCATCAGGACTAGTGCCGTGCGCCAATTGGCGAATGGTGGATGTGCACTTCAAAAGAGGACCAATACTTAAACGACCGCATGCATCAAGACGTTGTCTAAAAAAATTAAAGTATTCGGGAAGAGGTTGAACATCATAACTTAAAATATCGTTGAGAATTTTATTAAAAAGTTTAGAACTCATACGATACCTTCGCCTAAAATTTTCTTCGGTATATTTAGGATCATTCTCATTGTCGCCAAAATAGTCTTCGATTAAACGTTGTTCTGGCTCTTCCCGTTCGCGTGGTATGTATGCCCTTGTTCTCTTTTCATGCGAACTTGATCCCCCGGCTTCTTGATCATACAAAGCTACAAATTGTTGGTACGCCGCATAACTTTGAAGATATCGCTATCGATCATCATTAAAAAAAAACATCATAATAAGGGTCGTAAATAGGGTCGTTGGGATTATTTGGATTCATGTTTGAAAGAAAGATTGAAGTTGGAAGAGGTGTGTAAAAAATGAGGAGTGTGTATGGTTTTTNCAAAAAAAAAAAAAATGAAAAATCCACAGCGCTGGCTGGCCACCACGGCGCAAGGCCCAATGGCGCCACCAGCGGTACCGTGCGCCGTCGGGTTTTGTTGGCTGGTGGAATGGCGCGAAGCCATGGCGCAATGGTACCCTTCACTCTAATTACAAAATCAAATGGGAGCAAGGTTGATCTTAAAGAGTTTCAAGAATCACAAAATGCAATACCTTCGAAAAAAAAGCAATAGCAACCACACATTTAAACTAAAAGAGCTATGACGATGCATTAATAGAACGTGTAACAATTGAGCTTCATAGATCTAGACATCTAGTAGGATACTTTTTCAACATGAAAGTTATTATGTTTAATTTAAAATTAAACCTAATGTAGGGACCAAGTTGAATCACTAACTACCAGTCTTCCATGAAGCCATATTACATTTAAGTTTCATGATGCTTTGAATGCAAAACGAAATTCATGAAAGAGAATAAATATGAGAATTGATAAAATTATGGGATGCCAAAAGTTCTTCAACAACAAGACTAACATGGATGATCATGTAAACTCTTAAAGCTACCAAAAGGTTTATGTTCTAATGGTAACTCTAGTTAAGTGAGAAGCTCCTCAACCAAAATGCTTGTGAGTTCAAGTCATGCTTAGAACATGTGAGATAGTTTGTGGTTTGTATATTGTGAGATGTTAGTTTGTAGATTCTACATAAGTGAGGACGAGTAGCCGAGAGGATTTCGGAATCCAAAACATCCAAAAGTTGAATGCAAGCCAGAAAATACAATGAATTTAAGCAGGCATCATTGAGTTTGATCTTAAGACATAACAATGCACAAACATTGAAAAGCTTGTTGATATAAATAATGCATAAAAACGTTATTAATATTTTTCGATATCCCTATGTTTTGACGATCACAAAATGTAAACTCATTAAACATAAAATTATTACGTAAACAAGTATTTAGTTACAAATATCATATTATCCAACAATATCACTTAAGGTATGAATAAACAAATGTCTAATACATTTTATGATCAAAAGGATTTTTATTTAAACACTACATAGTTTATAAAAATAATATAAACATCATATATATTTTTGAAAAATACTTTTGGTAATTAAAGAAAAATGTTTAATTCATAATAAATATATGAATTCAAATTTTTAACAAAAAACAGTTAAAATTTCACTAGATGTTTCCCCAGAAAAAGACAATTTTTCTGACCGTTTCAACAGGGCGGCCCCCTTAATTGTATGGGCGGCCCCCTTAATTTTAAGGGGGCCAGCACCTATGTAAGGGGGCCGGCACGCTCCTGTTGTCAGAATCTTTTGCCTATAAATACTTGTTCATTCCTTTATTTTTTCCTTACCTTTTGCACGAAAATTTTCAGTCCCAATCCTTTCTAAACATCCTTCTAAATCCTTTGATCATAAGATTATAAGTCTTTGTTTCAAGTGATTCAATTCCTCATTATTCAAAGTGCAAGAGAAGAATACTCCTTCAACATCTAGTTAAGAAGGATTGTAGATTTGTGAATATAGTTTTGTAGTTGTGTAAATTATTTGTAAAGGTGTAGATTGTTCATAATAAGTAGATCTAGGTGTGGAAGTAGTGAAGTGAAGTAGTGTTGAGAAGAAGTAGTGTTGTGAAGAAGAAGTAGTGAAGTTGTGAGATGTAGTATAGTAGTTGTGGTGTGTACTAGTTGTGTAGAAGTTGTGAAGAGTTGTGAGATTGGTTCTAGCTAGGATTAGAACTCGACATTTAGCTTTGTGTCGTTAAATTGGTGTAAGCGAAAGTTGTGTAAGGTTTTCTCCGCCATAAGGGAGCTTGTTGATATAGTGAAGAAAACTCTCGAGTAGGTGACTCGGGGAGTGGAGTAGGGCAAGGAAGGTGTCCTTGTAGTCGAACCACTATAAATCCTTTGTCTCGCGGTTAGATCTTTCCATCTCTAACTTATTACTTAGCTTACTTACTTATCTCTCATATATAGCTATAATTGTTTATATTATGCATGTGTTGATTTCACATACTTAGCTTACATCATTAGTATTTTTCATACTTAGATATAGTTGTTCATATT
>LBNU01008472.1:159983-174439 GCA_014162995.1 Artemisia annua | reverse complement strand
AAGTTTAAAAGCACTTGATGAGAATTTTTCTAGTAAGAATTTTGTTAGGAAATTTCTTAGGGCTCTTCATCCAAAATGGCGAGCTAAAGTTACGGCGATTGAAGAATCAAAGAATTTGTCAACTCTACAACTTGATGAATTGATCGGCAACTTAAAGGTCTACGAAGAAATAATAAAGAAAGAATCGAGATGGTCAAAGGGAAAAGAGAACAAAGCAAATCAATCGCATTGAAAGCTAGGAAGGAATCTAGTGACGAGGATAGCTCAACCTCCGAAAGCGATGACGAAGAATATGCTATGGCCGTAAGAAACTTCAATAAATTCTTCAAAAGACGAGGAAGATTCGTTAGACAACCACATGATGAAAGAAAGGCATTCCAAAGATACAAAGATGACAAAAATAATAAGAGCGGAAGGAAGTGTTATAAATGCGGCAACTCAAATCATCTCATCGGAAAATGTCCAATGATGAAAAGGGATCAAAATCAAAAGGCGTTCGTTGGAGGAGCATGGAGCGATAGCGATGAAGATAAGAAAGAAATAACAAAGGACGAAAAATGTCTTGTAGCCAAGGCATCCAATGAGGTACTTTCCAAAACCAAATACTTTAGTGATGAAAATCAATCATTAGAAGAAAAAGATTTAGATAATGAATATAATAGGTTATGCAAATTAAGTCAAAAGGTTATAGCTAAAAATAAGTCACTAAAACATATTAATAATCTATTAGAAAATGAAGTACTCGAATTAAAAATTAAACTACAACATCTGGGAAAAGGAAAAGAAGTTTTTATAGAATGTAAAACATTCTTAGAGGTCAAAAATGAAAACGAAAAACTTAAAGATGAAATTTTCAAACTTGACAAGTTTAAAAATAGTAGTAACTCACTTAAGAAAATAATAAGAGTTCAAGAAACTTTGGGAGATAAAACCGGTCTAGGATTCAACTTAAATAATGTTTCAACTAGTGAAAATAAAAATGAAAAGTTTGAATGTGAATCTAGTAAACAAAAACCATTAGACTCAAAACCTAAGTATATACTTATAAAAGATAGAAACATACCTATTGCGAGTGATGAGGAAGTAAAAAGTTTTTATAAACCATCATTGAAAGCCAAAACCGGATTTTCTAAACTAAAATTAAGATCTAAAACTTCACCTTCAAATAGACCAAATAATCCTCATCCTCGGTCTAAAACCCCTCAACCTAGAAGAAATCAAGGTAGAAAAAACCTTTGTAATAATAGTCACCCAATGTGGAATTATCTATATCAACCAAGCTTTAGCCCGTGGGGAATACTTCCACTATACATGCATCCTAGTCAAATGCAAACCATGTTTGGTTCAAACGATTTTTGACCAATGAGACAATGGGGACCAAATGGCTAAGTTGTCATTCTTCGAATAAGTTGGTATCTCATCTACACGTGACTTCTATAAGTCAACATGGTAACTTGAAGTGCTTAAAGAAAATCCATTGAAGATTAAAAGTTACGCTTTTCTTTTATGTCCATTGCTATAATTTGCATACTTAGATAAATGATTAGTTGGATTAATACTTAGCTATACATATATATTGTTTGTAACTCTTATACATATATACGTACATAATAGCTTATATACTTATAACCTAGAAACATCATTAGTTGACTTTCCTAGGAATATAATGAAATTGTTCATTGTCGAACAAAATAGAAAATGGAAATCTTCTATATCCACTATTAGCAAACTCATGATGATGAAGTGAGATGAGTTAAGTGGAATAATCGTTAATATAGAAGTAGGACTAGATCCCTCGCGTAAGAAAACTATAGATGAAACAAGCTCTTGTAAACAATGGCATTAGGTTAGAAAATGTTCCTATTATGTGCGATAACCAAGGTGCTATAGATTTAAGTAAGAATCCCGTTCAACACTCTAGGACTAAACATATAGAAATACGTCATCACTTCCTTAGGGATAATGTACAAAAAGGAAATATAACAATAGAAAAGGTAGCCTCGGAAGATAACATTGCCGATATATTCACTAAGCCCCTTAAGTAGTGAAGAAGAAGTAGTGTTGAGAAGAAGTAGTGTTGTGAAGAAGAAGTAGTGAAGTTGTGAGAAGTAGTGTAGTAGTTGTGGTGTGCACTAGTTGTGTAGAAGTTGTGAAGAGTTGTGAGATTGGTTCTAGCTAGGATTAGAACTCGACATTTAGCTTTGTGTCGTTAAATTGGTGTAAGCGAAAGTTGTGTAAGGTTTTCTCCGCCATAAGGGAGTTTGTTGACATAGTGAAGAAAACTCTCGAGTAGGTGACTCGGGGAGTGGAGTAGGGCAAGGAAGGTGTCCTTGTAGCCGAACCATTATAAATCCTTTGTCTCGCAGTTAGATCTTTCCATCTCTAACTTATTACTTAGCTTACTTACTTATCTCTCATATATAGTTATAATTGTTTATATTATGCATGTGTTGATTTCACATACTTAGCTTACATCATTAGTATTTTTCATACTTAGATATAGTTGTTCATATTGTTCAAGATTTGAGTTCACATAAGATCGAATCAAAGTTTTAAAAGGAAACAAGGTTTTAAAACTAAACTAAGTTTTCATAATAAAATTAAAAAGACGTAAAACTATTCAACCCCCCCTTCTAGTTTTTCACAAAGCTTTTTATCATTTAATTTTATTACTTTTTTTAATATCAAAAAGTTATTGAGATTAATGTCTTCAATGGTACAACTTTATAAAAGCTTTTTACAAAAATAAAGTAGAAGAGGTTTATAATAATGTTTTGATTAAAATATTTGTATAATACAATGCTTCAAACTTAGAGTTAAAAAGCTTTTGAATAAGTCTTATTTTGCAATGATAAAAGTCTTATGAAAGACTTTTTGAAATAGCAAAAAACTTTTAGAAAAGCTATGCATTGCATTTACATATGCTCTTAGGTACATTTGAGAAAATAAAAGAATTGATTTGTTTAATTTTAAAATAAAATATTTCCTCCTAAAATTAGACCAAAAATATTTACCTCTTATTTCTTTACTTGTCATAACTAAAACAACTTGAGAAGTGCGCATACATGGAGCATGTTTGCGTTAGAGTACTACAAAATTCTAATATTTTGTTACTTAGAAAGTTGCAAGTGAAGTTGGCACAATTAGGATAGTGATTGCTAAACATGAGAACTTTATAATATCCAAATCCGAAATAATGTATAGTACATAATCATTATATCTTAAGAATGGATCAAAAAAAATTACCAATACGGTCTTATACCATTACTCATTTATCAATTTCTGCCCAAAACACGAGCCATTATAAATTTGTCCATTTTTATGCACTAGTTATAGTGCTTGTGCACCATATTTATTTTTCAACATTTACTGACCAATTAGTATATTACACGTAACTAAAATAGAAAGAAAAAAAATTAAAGGTAGTGTGTTATTTTGGTGCTTGCGCACCAAAGACCACATGTAATACATTAATAATGCTTTAACTCATTCAACCAACCTGTCAATTCACTTTTCTATTTTTGTATTTTGCCTCATCCGATGATACCAACGCCCGATCAAACAATTCACNAGAAAAACATACAGATTTCATTTTCATCCAAATTGAATTTTTGACTCACATAATCCCCTAGCGTATCATAACTAATTGTTTTAAGTAAAAAAAAAATGTTTCTATTTTCGTCATCTCTAACAAGACATAACAAAAAAAAATTCCCATGAAAAAATCATATTGAATTTGATATGTGTTACAAAATTTGATTAATAACATCATATTTTTCATAATTTATGCAAATAAATCTATCATTCAAATAAGGAAATCTCGATGAAATCTCAATTGGATAAGGAAATCTATCTTTTGGGTATGAAAATGTCATCCGGGTATTCAAATAAGGCATTTGGCTCGCTAAAACTCGCCAAAAATGCGCAATGAAAAAAATTAGACCAATAGGAGAGCTCGATTTTGCCACGTAGGCGAAATCGAGCAATATGATTGGTCAATAGAAAGTCAAAATTAAATTGATTTTGGTCAAACTTAATAAATTTGGTGGAGAAATTTGGTTAAGAAAAAAAATGCATAAAAATATAGGTGTCAAATTTATGAAAACAAAAAATTAAAAAAAGAGGAAGTAATTAATAAAACTTTGGTGGTTGAATTTTAAATAAAATATATGGAGCTAATTGTAAAATTACAAGTTTCCATGTTTTTTAATAACTTTAGAAAAAACACAAATAACCCCTTATACTTTATACCCCTTATACTTTATAATACGAATTTTGTTTAAAATTACATGAGTATTAGTATTAGTTTCAGACTTTCATATATTTAAATTACAAAATTTTGTAAATATGCGAATTAGTTTTAATATTGTTAATTGTAGACTTTCATCCGTTAGAATATTTTTTAAATAACGACTCATGTTATTCTATTTAAAAGCTTAATTTATGCGTACACGAGTTTGAATATTAAATACGGCTAAATTATTAGTAACGGGATAAATATCAAATGGTAATCACGAGTTACTGTGATATGGAAATAAATATACGCGATTCTACTTATAACAACGACTCATGAAATTGTTATTTAAAATTTGTATATGAAAATCCATAAATGTTGTAAATATTAATGGGCTTATATGTCTATTCACATTTATCTATAGTGGGCTTTAGGGTTTGGGATGTATTCATCTACCCTATATATACAATCCACTTATAACCTTGATTATGACTCAATAAGAACTCTCTATTCCTCCTCTCTTATTCTTGTGTTCTTTATTATTGTTCATTGCATTTATAATACGTTATCAGCACGCTCTTAAAGTGATTCGATTTCAAAAGATATTTGACTGACGAAAACGATCTTTCGGTCGATTTTAATTAATTTTTAGTGTTGTAGATCCTTAAGCTTTTACTTCAATATATATTGGTCGTATTTGTTGTAACTGTTACTAGTTTATTTAAATTAATAAAGCAAGAGACATCCATGCTATTTATGCTCACTAATTGATGACGTATAGGCATCAACACATATAAATCAAAACAATATGAGATCTATCATTCACATAACCTGCTTATTTTTGTCATGCGCAATTTTAATTTGTTTATCACTCTGGTTATAGTTTTCAATTTTATTTGAAGACAGATAAATAAAAATAAAAATAAAAATCTTCTACTGAAGATTCAACCGCAAATTTACTTCTTCAAGCAGTTACTATTTTTTTTAATAGTACGTCAACATAGATTCAAATAATAGCTTGCCTAAGAGGTAAATCTTAGCCCTATTATTGTTTTATTACAATATATACTATGTTTGAAATCTGGATTTTGAGTTTCAAATTATTTATTGTTGATTTATATATCATGGCCATTATCGTAGTATAACTAATGCATGAATAGAATTTAGTTCACTACACTGAAACAAATTTAATCACAAGTTAAAGTGGCTTAATTTATATTATTAATGGCTACATGTTAGAATTGATGGTTAATGAACTGGAAAAACAAATCTTTAACTTGCGTATAACTTTGCTATCTATTGTTATTAATTTTTGTGTCCAATTAACATTGTAATGTTAATTCGTTGCTTCACTTAAAAGTTGTGTAGTATCTTATTTTTTATTTTTTTTAAACTCTATTGTGATTTACAAGAACAACAAATGTTCTATTGTGATTACATAATGAAAATTATGTTATATTCTATCATTAATTTTTCAAACTCTCATGTAATTTACAAAAACAATAGATGTTTTATCGTGACTACAAAGAGAGAATCAAAACAAAATAGCCATCATATTATGGTTGAAAAATATTATTAGAACCTCAAGTTCTAATATGATTCTTTCATAAATCAATATCATAACCTCATGTTATGATTATATTTATTCATAATAAAACCTCAAGTTTTATTATAATGAATAAATTAAAAATACAATAACCTCAAGTTATTGTATCTCTTTTAATGAACCTCAAGTTCAGTTATTATTCTCTCAAGAGAATCACAATATCATAACCTCACGTTATGTTTAGAAGAAAAAAAAGAGTATGAACCTCAAGTTCTACTACTATGAACATAATCAAAATCACATAACCTCAAGTTATGTGAGAGATAATACATTAGAATCTCAAGTTCTAATATGGTTTGATCAGTTGGATCAATAACATAACCTCGTGTTATGTTAGAAAAAAATAGAACTTCAAGTTCTAATATGATTCAATCAATAGAATCAATAGCATAACTTCATGTTATGTAGTGTGTGAAAAAAAAAAAAAAAAGTTAGAACCACAAGTTCTATTATGATTCCCTCAAGTGAATCAAATAACATAATTATTTTCGTAGAATTTTTACATTCTATTGTTATTTGTCTTATGATCACTTAATTGTAGATGTTTATGTTATTGTATAATTCTTTTGTTTAAATATTGTCAAACATATTCAATGAGTATAAATATTGTTTTTAAAGGAATCTTACGTTTTAATTTAAATCTCAAAAAGGTAAATCTCTACGTTTTTTAAATGATTGCATTAAATCTCTACTTTTCTACTGTGTAACAAATAGTCAATCACTTCTCAATAGTCAATCACTTCTCAATTTGCCATTTGAATTTATACTTTGGTTATAAATTTGGCATAACTTTTATTAATAAACATTTGAATATCATATTGGATCATAATTGATTACAACATGTTATAGTTTGGAAACTTATTCATCAATGCATATATTTGTTTCAAAATAATTTTTGTATGGTAAACGATAAATATTGAATGTTGTTATTCATTTGTCGCAAATGATTTACATGAATTTGATTTGTAAATAATTAACATGAATTTAACTTGTAATTTGGTTGTATAAATAAGACAACTTATATGTGAAGGCAAATATCTATTTTGTCATATCATTATTGAGTCTTCCATTCTCTATGCTTGTATCGATTAATATGATTATAAACTACATCATTCAATATTACACATTGTAATAGATGCTCTTTAATTGTCTGTGCAACACTATTACTTCAATGATTGCTTTCCACATATGTTTTTTTTCCCAATAAGTTCAATGAAATGTTAGAAATATTGATTTTGTTCACATGTTCGATTTGAAGTTCTCAAACATCAATTTTTTTTTGTTCCTAATATTTGTGTGGACTTTTGATGTTAAGATCTATTTTAACTATAAAAAATTTTTAGGAGAACCTCGTCTTCTTTGTGAGGACCTTAAAAGGGAATACTTAACGATGAAAGATTCTTTAAATTATGGTAAGCTCTCAAGGATACATTACCACACAAAAGCAAGTAATATTCCCAAAAATCTCGCTATGATTGTATGCACCTCAAGCTGCATTAAAAAAAAAAGCATAAGCGAGTTCGGTCTCACAATTTCAGTGTTAGATCTGAATTAAAAAGAAAATATATAACGGTGAAAGATCCGTTAAATGTATGTCAAAATNCAAGGATACATTACCACACAAAAGCAAGTAATATTCCCAAAAATCTCGCTATGATTGTATGCACCTCAAGCTGCATTAAAAAAAAAAGCATAAGCGAGTTCGGTCTCACAATTTCAGTGTTAGATCTGAATTAAAAAGAAAATATATAACGGTGAAAGATCCGTTAAATGTATGTCAAAATCTAAAAGAAAGATTTGAACATGATAAGCAAGAGATTCTTGCAAATGCGAGCATTTTTTTCGCAATATTAAGTAGTCATCTGAATGATGAAAAGAAAAAATGCGATGAGATGGTTAATGCCTCGAATATACTCATATATCGAGAACGATGCTTTGATATAAAAGAAATGGGCATGTTTGAACAAACACGATAAACCCGTTTACTAAATTTGCTCCATATTTTCGTGTTAAAAGAAACTGGTTGGCAACCTCAAGTTGCAACATAAAGATCTTCATTCCTTCAAGCGAATGTGATAAAATGATCAACATAAGATGTTCATTCCCTCAAGTGAATGAGATAAAATGATCAATATGAGATCCCCATTCCCTCATGTGAATGTGATAATATAACGATAAATGGTTAAAGATCATTTATCATGGTAAATGCTATGGTCAAGGTAGTATGACAATGACAAACCATTAGTAGTGGTGAAAATACTATAAGAAAGGAGTAAACAAAAATGCTATTTATGCAAAAATGCAATATGATGTATATGAAATACAAGTGTGTCAAAGATATTACACACTATATTCATAGATTTAAGAATCTATGCTAGCACATTTTGCTCCGTAAAAGAAATATAAAATTGTCATGAGGAACGAAGTTTAATATTAAGGATGCATTATATTTTTTTGTATCTTCCTCGACATGCATTATATAAAGATTAGTAAAAGCTAATCATAGCCATAACATAAGTTTATGAGTTATAATTATAATATTTTGGCATGGCCGGTTACATCATCCCAAGTCATTAATGATGCGAAACTATAGAAGAATAAGATTCTTTAATATAAATGGTATTATCTCTCAAAAGAAGTTGATTATTAATCTATCAACTAGAATGGGGACTCAATTCCTCAATTTTCTAGAAAGAAAACAAATGGATATATGTAGGCATAAAAATCCATTGTATGAACCATTTAGAGTTTAAAATCGATGCATCGTCTAAATGGTCATCAAATTGCAACATCAAGTTTGCATGATTAATAGCTCAAAATGAGCCTAGCATTCCAGAGTAAGTATTTCATCATGAATGTTCGATGAATTACTTAAAATCTTCAATGACATTGAGAGAAATTTTTTGTTCTTATATGGGGCTATATTATAATATACACAACAAACAAAATTAGCATCATGCCAATATGTTATTATAAATCCTCCCTTTTATAATTGGTTTTTGGTTATAAACCAAACATATCCCATTTCAGTTTTTCTGTGTGCGAATTACTCCACCTAAATGCACATATATGGGATATAGAAGATGGATAATTCCTTCAGGAGGAGAGAAGTAGCTGCGAATTCAGAATGAATTATCATATTCTATTGATCCTCGAAAGAAATTTTATGAATTGATTATAAAATGGATAATCTAATAGCCATAAATAAACATTGGCTAAAAACAAAATTCCAGCTACTCATGCTCTAATTATAAGTTGTCCCTCAAGGACACTATTTTATTATGACATGCCTCAAGCATGGTAGACAAATCGATTCCAAATAAAATCCTCGATTAAAAATATAGAGCATGAAAACAAGATGGTTGTTCGAGGTATAAAAGACCCCAAGATAGTCTCATAAAGAGACACTAGACATAAAGGTTCCAAAGAACCTCAAATAGCTAATGAGATCTCAATAAATTATATCATGTCTAAAGTTATAAGGAATCGAAACATAAACGACGTCGATAAATTTGTTTACATACAATATAGTGCTTGCTATTATGCATAATGAGGATCATAAATAAATTATTATCCAAAAGTGCATCCAACGAAATGATTGGCCAACATGAAAGACGCAATCTCGTGAAAATACGAGAAGTATTGGGACATGAAGTCCATACACATGAATGTGTAAAATCTATTGGATATACATCAGTATTTGTGCGAATGAGAAATAAGAGCTCTAAAGTTATGTCCTTTAAGACATGAATTGTGAATAAATAAGTTCACAAAAGCACGAAGTTGATTATTAAAAGGCATATTGTCTCGAGGTGGACGTAAATGTCTTATTGATATTTTACGAGACAAAGTATTTAAATTGCTCTAAATGAGTTTTATTAGAGCGCTCATATTCCATGAAGGATCTGTAATGCCTCAAGCATACCTAACAACTTTAACTTCTTGAAGCAATTAATAAAGTTCTCAAGAACTC
The DNA here is from genome assembly GCA_014162995.1 of Artemisia annua. Classification (NCBI taxonomy): domain Eukaryota; kingdom Viridiplantae; phylum Streptophyta; class Magnoliopsida; order Asterales; family Asteraceae; genus Artemisia; species Artemisia annua. Next base: position 164,626 of record LBNU01008472.1, on the reverse strand, counting down.
TACTTGATCAAATTGAATGAATCCTTATATGGATAAAAATCATTTGGACGCATATTATATGAATTGCTTTAATAATTAAGATGCGTCAAGAGAGTGCATTTTTCTCTTTTAATATTTGTATTAGCAATGTATGTTTTCCAATCAATGCATTTGATATTGGGTTGGAAGCTACACCTATATTTTGTCATCTTTTCAGGACATATACATAACATCCAAAGTTTGGTGGATTTTATAACAAACTCTTTGCCGACAAAAGTGTCTGAGCAACTGCTTCGGAAGATTGACATCCGACGCTTGAAAGAAATATATTTGAGGAGGAGTATTATCCGCATTGCACTCTTTTTCCCTTCATCAAGTTTTTATCCTATTGGGTTTTTCTTGATAAGGTTTTTAATGAGCCAGTCTATAGCGTATAATAAACAGTGAATATCCAAGGAGGCGTGTTGTAAATATTAATGGGCTTATATGTCTATTCACATTTATCTATAGTGGGCTTTAGGGTTTGAGATGTATTCATCTACCCTATATATACAATCCACTTATAACCTTGATTATGACTCAATAAGAACTCTCTATTCCTCCTCTCTTATTCTTGTGTTCTTTATTATTGTTCATTGCATTTATAATAATAAAAACATTTTAAAAACTTTACGGAACATATTTAACTTCATTAACGCTTATTATGTGCTACTAAACTCGCACATTTTATATAAAATTATATCAATAGTTAAAGTTAAACAATAACATCAACATCAACCTCAGAATGTCTGTCAGTTAAAACCGTTATACAAAGCTAATAATTAAGAAAAAACAAACAAACACATGGGTTAGATAGTCATTGTTTAATGTAGAAGGTGTTTTTCTTAAATTTAAAAAAAAAATGCACGCATCACAATCCTTATTTGATAACAATCACCTCCTAAATCAAAAAAAGAAATTGTAACACCCCAACCCGCCAAGGGTAGAAGTGCTACATTATGGTGACATATCAAAGCATATACAGACATACAACATATGTATTACAATTGAATTCCAAAGGTTACAAACGTTTTCCTGATAAAGGAATACATCTCAGAATCTTAAAATACAAAATGATAATCTAAAGTCTTATCAAAACCACTTGGAATATAACCACGCAGAATCTTCTCTAAAACTCCTATTTGCACTCTTCACCCATAACCCAGCTTCCTTCTAAAACCTGCCGCGGGGAAAAGAAAACGCGGCTGAGCTTAAAAAGCCCAGTGAACAGATATAACAAAAGGGTAATATGAAACAGAAGAAAAGAGACCGAATATGTTGCATTGGATGAGTATCAGAATGGTCATAGCATAAGAAATAATGACAATAAGGTGAAATAAATATTAATAAGAAAAGATTAAGTGTTACGTTACCAGTTTAAGTTTAAATCTAAGTTAAGGTGCAGACAAAGTATTCAGTATTTCAACCACGTGCCCAGAACAGATCAGATAATAACAGATAATCGCCTCATATGCAATCCAGAGGGGAGGCCTCAGAATATCAGATATAAACAGAGGGGTGACCTCAATGGGTTGTGAAGGACGTGTATTGCACACACAGCCACATTCACCAGATAACAGATAATAACAGATAACAGATATCAGATAACAGACCTAGGATGCATCCATTCGCCCCTTACCCATTCACATGCAGACCATAATCAAAGGGACGGTGTGAGAAATCACTCACCCACACATGAGTCATGTCACTGGTGCATCAATGACACGGACATGGAACCCCCATGCCTAGTGATAGCCCGGGTTTCATACTGAATGGTCAATGTCTAATTTTAACAGTTCAGATTACATATCAGAATTAATTATCCAGATTAAACAGATGTCCAGATTTTTTTACAGATCGTATCAGATATACAGATGTCAGATTTAGTCAGATTAGTAGTTTCATAAATCAGAGATTCAATTTTAGAAAGGTTCACAAGTCAGAAGTTCATCCTTTAAAGGGTTTATAAATCAGAAGTTTATCTTTTGAAAAGGTTTATAAATCAGAAGTTTATCTTTTAAAAAGGTTCATAAGCCAGAGGTTCATAAATCAGAAGTTCAATATCAAAAGGTTTATATATCAGAAGTTTAATATCAGAGGTCCATGTTTCATAAATACAATGTCAAAGGTTCAGATAGCAATTTCAGATAGTAAGTGATTCAGAAAATAACCAATGATTCAGGAAACAAGTTCAAACAGTAAGGGATCATAGCAATGGCATAGGGAATCCTAAGCAAAAGAAACAGAAAGGTAACAATGGTTCATACCAATGGTTCAGAGTTTACAAGTATGAAAGTTTAATAAGAAAAACAGATTTAGAAGTCTTCCATTTCATTTAAAATCATATTTATCATAAAGGTAGTTCTTTAAAATATTTTTAGCAAGAGTTATTTAAATTTCCATTTAAAACAAGTCTAATATCATATTAACAGAAATCATATCCATACAGTTGTCCCATGCCATCCGGTTATATTTTCAAAAGTTATCATACAAATGTAATATCAATGAACCAGAGATATCAGAGGAACCAAGATCAGAAATCAGAGTGGAGTGGGGAAGACGGATCATGAGTCATGAGAAACCTTACTGAAAGGTCAGAATATCTGTACCTCAACCAGTAGACAAAGCGGACACAAAAGCGTCAGACATAAATAGGAACTCCTCATTCTTCACTGGACCTAGACGGATTAGAAGTCGAGAATTATTCATTTATTCATTTTAAATCAGATTGCTTCTTTTTGAGTTATCTTTCCATATTTAGCAGATTTCTATTTTTAGTAACTTTCCAGATTTAGCATGACTTCCTATCTTATTAGATTTCCAGAATTAGTAAGTTTCTATTTTTAGAAGGTTTCCAATTTCAGAAGTTTCCAAAATTAATACTTTCCAAAAGTAGCAGGTTTCCATAAATAGTAAGATTTCCTTAATTGGCAAGTTTCCATTTACAGACATTTTCATTAAAGTTACTTTGATCATTTTGCCAAGTTATTAGCTTCTCAGAATTCACAGATATGGTTTTATGCTTATTTCCCAAGATTAGGGTTTCTTTTGAAACTTTAGCATAGTTTAGGGTTTAAAGTGTCAATTACTCAATTCAAAGGTCACAAATGAAATATATCACATTTTAACACTTAGACATAAGTCATACCAGTCTCAGATATCAGATTTACACTTTACACCCCTCCAGTTACAAAAGTTACATATTAAACCCTTAATTAAACATATTTCCATAATTAAACCATAAATTAATATAATTATCAAATAAGCCCTTCATTTATCCAAAATTTACAAGAACAGCCCTTAACCATTTATTCAGATCATACAATGCTTAATTTGCCATATTTACCATTTTAGTCCCTCAAGTTATAATATTTACTCTTTAGCCCTTTAAAACATATACTTAACATATAAACCTTATAATTCATCAAATAATCATGCAAGCCCATCAAATATCATTAAATTACACTTTAGTCCTTTTTAATATTCAAATTACAAAATACAACCCTTCACTTACAATTTACATATTTAGCCCCTCAATTTACAATAATTACATATTATACCTTTTAATTATGAAAATTACAAATAAACCCTCTTTAATTATCAAAAATACTCTTGATACCTTTAAATAAATTTTAGGTCCAGAATTACCTTCATGTTACAGAAATTACCATTTACACCCTTAGTTTCACGTAATTACAAAACTAGCCCTTTTATTATATAATTTATCAAAAACAATTAATTACTTATTAAATTTACCATAAGGCCCTCATAAATCATCATATTTTCACATTACACCTTTGAATACTTATTTAGACCAGAATTGATCTCAAGTTCCCAGAATTACAGTTTACACCCCTCAAATATTATTATTTACAATTAATTATATGTAATTATATATATTTCACAAATTAAACCTTTTAATTATGAAACTTACCCATTTAACCCTTATACTTATTTTTCCTACTGATCTTTTATGATTTTCAGAACAGCCCCTCATGTTTCAGAATTTACAAAACATACCCTTCTATTTACAAAATCATCATCGGTTTTAATTATTATTCCACAAACCCTAACCAAATTTCCTCCCAATCATTTAGCAATTATTACATGATCATATAGCATTAATTAACATCACAAAACAACCAGAATTCCAAACCCTAGTCTCGTTCATATTTTTCCTTTTTCTTTTCTTTCTTTTTATTTAATCGGTAACAATAAAATAAAATCAAATAATACATAAAAGCTTCTAATAATCCGTAGCATATTTTTCCCAGATTCTATAATCAATATATCATGTTATAAAAATATGGTCATGCCTCAGAAAATTCGTATATGTCTCATTTGCTTTTTAATCCAATCGGTAAAAACAATACTAATTCAAAATGATTCGTATAAGACTCCAATAATTTATAGCACATTTTTATAGTGTTCTAGGATGAAAATAACATGTCTAAAAATATAGATTAGCCAAATAAAATTCGTATACAGCCCCTTTTTATTTTAGCCCAATATTAGGGTTTATATCAAAATAATTTTCGTATGACCTTTTAATCATGCATGGGTCGAATCCATCATTTTATACAGATGATATAGGATACAAAGAGTATTATAAAAATACCAGATGT
>LBNU01008472.1:130711-153787 GCA_014162995.1 Artemisia annua | reverse complement strand
ATATAACTCGAGTTCATGATTTATTTGGATGAATAAATTTTGAATTTAAAGTTATAAATTAACAAATGGAAAGATTTGTTGTTTGTTGGTTTTTCATAAATTTAAACAAACCAACAATTATATGAAAAAAAAAGAAAAAAAAAAAGTTTATTGAAATCTTTTAAGTAACAAGATTGGGAAGCCAACTCTATAATTTTGCTAAGTTCTACTGGAAGTCTTATTGTAAAACTACTAAGTTATAATCAAAATTTATAATTTAAATTGGAAGTCATATTTTCTTAAATTTATCACTGGCTAAAGCATATCTTTTTATATAATAAAACAAAACCTCAAATGGGGACTTTTTCATTTTAAAAAATTCAACCTTCCTTTATTAAGTAATATTTTAATTATTATTTTTTAATTTAATAAATTTATGAATTTGTTTTGTTGATATACTACATAAGATAAACACAAAAAATAAAGATAAAATGCAACTAACGATAGGATTAAACTTTTTAAATAATTATCTTTAATAATAAAAAATTATAATTAAAAATCATACATCAAACAAAATAAAGATTAAATTATTTGTTTTTTAATAAATAAAAATATGTCTTTCAAAAATTTAAAAAAAAAAAAAAAAAAAAAAAAAAAAAAAAAAAAAAAACCAACAAAAAAAAAAAAAAAAAAAAAAAAAAAACGTGCGTGCGCGGCAATTATAACTAGTATTCAAAAAAAATAATAATAATTAGCAATTAGCACTTTATTTTAACGCATGACGCGTTTCATCGACATATCAAAATGAATTAATTACATTTTAATTTTTCATTGATTTTGAAAATATAAATTTCGTTCAAACCTTGTTTCATGTACTTTCGTTCGTATCCAGTCTTTAACTATGCACAATCCTCATATTCGTATGTACTTTCATCACACCATAATAGCAGAACAAATTCAAACAAAGTTACAAATAAGCGAATATGAATATGTGGTTTTTGTTTGCGTAATTCGAGCAATCCAGCATGGTTAGTTGACTTAGTTCAATGGTACTTGTGATATGTGATATTGTTAGAATTTTAATAATCTTGTCTATCATATATTATTACTAATATCAAGTAGCACAAGTTGCGGAAGCGTAGGATCACATATAACATATAATAGTTAACCAAAACATAAAGAAAACGTACCGTATGCGAATCTTGATTCTTAAACTATGTAAACAATAGATCTATGAATAACCCCTTACTGTTTTGTTATTCGATCTCTTGATAATAACTAAAGTAAGTTATTACCTCGTTGTTGTACACACAAACTAAACCGTATTAAGGTTATGCAAGTAACAATACAAGAATATGTTTTTGTGTAAAACAAAAATCGAATCCCTAAGTTAATAGGGGCGTTCGACCGGTTTTGAGAGCAAGAGAAGGAAGAGAAAAAGTTAGGGATAATTGTGTGCACAAAAGGTGAGAAACAATTAACCCTAGGTTTGTTTATATACTAATTAGAAAACTTTGGGAACAAGGTAGGGTTTGGGTTCCCCTCCCCTTTGCTCGGCCGACCCACAACCCACAAGAGGGTTCTAGATCTTTTCCTTGTTTCCTAATTGTATGTAAACATCTCTTTCCTTATTTGCGTCTAACGGTCGTTAGTCATTTAACGGTAAATACTAACGGTCGTTAAGTTCTTGTGTCTAATAATAAATATATAAATATATTTATTATTTCTTCTTAACACTCGTTTGTATCGTTTGCAATCCCGAGGTCTCGGGTTGGAAACTAGACATCTACGTGTTAATATTTTAACCATATTCCAACAGATATGTGGTTCTATCAGGGGCGGACCTATGCCTGTGGTAGGTGGTTCCCGGGAACCACCTTAGAAGCCGAGTTCATTTGTTAGCTATATGTAAGTTTTTGTCGGGACCTACCTTAGAAATCTAGTGGGAACCACCTTGAGATGAGATTGAACTTAGAAGAAGGTGAAAAACTGAAAATTAAGGTGGATTTGCTGGAAAATAGTTGATGAAAAAGAAGAATGAAGAAGAAGAGAAAAAATGGTGAAAAGAGAGAGAAATAGTGTTTGGGAAGATGGAGTAAGAGCGCTAGGTGCAGCAACGAAGAGAGCTTCGCCGTTCATACGTGGCACCCTCGCCACCTTCGCCGACGCTCGCCGCCATACCGGCCCCCCCTCGCCGAGGTTCGCCGTTTGTTGGTTCGTCACTGCCCCGGCGAAGTTTGCAAACGTACGGTTTGCANTAGTGATTGGCGAAAATTGACTAACATAAAAAGGTAAGGACCAAGGATAAAAAAAATAGAGAACAAGAAGGATCTAGAACCAAGCCCTAACTTATTCCCTAAGTTTTGTATCCTATAAAAGCAAAATTAAGGATTTATTTTGGGGGGTTCTTGCACACGTTAAAATCCTAAATCGTTTCTTTTGCTCCTTCTTTGACTTTGTCGACATATAGTATACAGTATACATGCATGTATGACTGTTACTTGCTCTTTCACTTTGGTCAACATGATTCACAAATATATATGTATATACATGCGCATGCTATTCATGTGCTTATATATAGTATATTAATGGTTGTTTATTTTTGACTTTTGTGATATGACATGAACAACAATATCATAAATGGTTTGATGATTTGTTTTTCTTTTCTGTCGAATGGTTTTGTTTTATTAAAACAAAATATTGTTTTGTGTAATATTTAAAAACTAACATTACTTTAATTCGATTCAGTACGTGTGTACAAGAACGTGGTACAATCACACTATTGATTGTATCTTGGATCGATTAACAAAACGGTAAGGGGTTAATCAATAGATCCCTAATTAATATAAACCCTAATTAGGGTTCATCCAAAAATTCAAGATTGTATACGGTACGTTCTTTATTTATGTTTTTAGTTAACCTTTATATGTTATACTTGATCCTACGCTTCTGCATCTTGTGCTATTTGATATTAGTAATTATATATGATAGTCATGATTATTAAATTCTAACAAAAAGTCTCGGTATTTTTAATACACAAATTTTAGTGACACATTTCAATATTTCATTCAAAAGGTTAGAGATGTAGAAGATTATAATAGGAGCAGTGGTTGTAAAATAAATACAGTGAAAGGTTAGGGATGTAAAAGGTTAGAGCGCTAGGTGCAGCAACGAAGAGAGCTTCGCCGTTCATACGTGGCACCCTCGCCACCTTCGCCGACGCTCGCCGCCATACCGCCCCCCCCCTCGCCGAGGTTCCCCGTTTGTTGGTTCGTCACTGCCCCGGCGAAGTTTGCAAACGTACGGTTTGCAGCTTTTCCTTTTTTTTTCTTTTTCTTTTTCTTTTGGCTGTGATTTGTATTTATTTATTTATTTAAGTGTAAGTGGTGGGGCCCAAATGAAGAAGTTGATGTTAGTTGTGAGTGAGGAGGGGGTTAGTTGTGAAGAGGTGTTGGGGTGATGTGGCAAGAGTGGGACCCAAATGAAGAGCTTGAGCTTTTCACCACACCTAGCCCTCTAATAAATATATTAATTTTGTTGAAAAGTTAATTTAGGTGAGAGAGAAATTATCAGACTAGTAGCATTTTGGTACTTTGGTGTATTTTTTGTTGAAAAATGATTTGTATGCCTAAAACTTAGACCTAAAATTAGACCTAAAGATGTGAGTGGTGCATTTGAAAAATTAATTGGTGGGAAATGATGAGAGAGAAAATGTGTATAACACTTGTCAACAAATGAATAGTGTAAGTCTATTAGTAGGTCTCATTGTTAGGTCTAAATATCACAACTCTTTTTTTTTTCTTTTCTTTTTCTCTACCTTTAGTATTCTTGAATTAAATGGTAGAGTAATAAAAACCAATCAACAAGTGGAAGAAGTGGAACATTGCTATTGTAAAACAACTAAAAAAAACGGTGAGTATATATCATAGTCCGCAAATAAGTGAAAATTTTCTAATGTCGTATACTAATTGTATCAAAATGACCCGACCCGATCGGCCCGACCTGTTGACCTGTGAATTTAGTCACCTCAAGTTGGCAAAGGGAACCACCTTAGTTTGACACCTAGGTCCGCCACTGGGTTCTATCATTGTCGTGCTTCATCCTTTTTGAGAGTTACGTACAGTGTGCATATTCCAGTTAGTTTTAACTTTATCTATGCCTTCTAGAATTGATCAACATATTTATTTCTTGCTATCTGAAAAGTAGATCTGATACGTACCCGACACATGCTTTGACATTGTGATTTTCAAAAACTCAAGTGAACAAGTCACAATGGATATGATGATTATCATTTGAGTAAATGGTGTGCTGCATGTTTCTCATTATGTGCCATGAAAGATGATGATTTTATGAGCTACGAAATAGAAGAAGAGAAAGCAAAAGTGATGTAACTTACGAGTTACGACACAATTCAAATGTGTATGCTCTCCTCAAAGGGGTACTCGAGGTCAGAGTTTCCCCGCTGATTGTCAAGAACATAAAAGATACTGAAGAAGATGGATACCAAGAACATATATGTTGTCTTGCATAAAATGTACAGCCTATGTATGGTACTTTTTGTTTATTCTGAGTTGAGTCAGTATATAAAATTGTGATTTGTTTATGGTATAGCTATAAGTCGGGCGCATACGAAATTAGTATGGTGAAAATGCTGCAGATTGTTAAGATAAATCAAATAATTGAACTTAGAGATAGTTTAAGATAAATCAAAAGACCATTGTTTATAAAAGTACCGCAAGTGTAAAAGCATAGCATATATAAATTAGTGTTTATCGAAACATGGTAACACATAGTTGAACTCATTCAAAATGTACAAAATTTAAAATCAAATGGGTTACAACCATCCCACATCACCATGTGAATGAATAAAGGTAGAAAGAAATGATTATAAATAAGGAGGGAAGAGTTTGATTGAAAGATGAGCAACTTCAAATTTTAGAAAGACCATAGTGTTCATTTGCTCAATTTTATCGATTATTGAATTTACAAATTGAGCAAAATGAGTTCTTATTGGCTTTTAAAAATTTCAAGAAGCTAACAATTTCATAGAAAAAGTTAACTGAAGCCTCACTAGTTTTTGTTTAGTTTGGGCTAAACCCACTTCTAGGCAAAATTGTAGTGTAAATTTTTAAAATTATGTGGGTATTATAAGCAAAAAATTGTAGTGTATTTTTTTTTTTTAAATATGTGGCTTTTTGTCTAATTTAACCTCTTAACTAACCTGTTTGTAATGTGGTTTATAAAACAATAACTTTCTGACTCTATCCTTGCCTCTAGTTGAAGTTTCTATCAAATCATTCGGCTTAAACAAAGATCTGTTTGTTACAACTTTAGGCCATATGCACTCTGATGACACGTTTATCATTAGTTCACTACTAGAAGCAGGTTTTGTTACACCTTATGCATCACTAGGGTGCGCACCCTGCACACTCCTGTCTCCGTGGCTTACATGATACACCAAAACAACACAACAACGATTCAAAAATGTTAGAAATCATGATACGACATGACTAGTACATTGTTGTATATATGTTACCACTATTTCGTATCCTTAACCTATGTGGGACTAAAGGCTAAAATGAGTTTTGATACACAAAAACATATGTCAACGTTCCTAAAACTTGTAATAACTTATACATAGAGACATAGAGAATCCAAATACGGAGTACCATCTATGTTTTCTTTGCTTATACTATATCACTGAAGCACTCGGATAATAGATACAAACTTCGAACCATTATTATATATACACACCATACAGTCAGTTTAGGATATCGTCTATGCATTACTCTATAACCAAAAGCATAACGCCATCATTCCAAAAAATATGGACTCGGTAGTTCAAGGATACAAAAAGGAATTTATAAGGATAGGTGACCAACCCACTCGAGAACTCATAGAAGCCTCTACATTTTCTTACTCACACAAAACGATTACTGGTGATTCATTATGATCGTAAGAGCTTTTCTCTTGAATGAAGACTATTCTTAATAAAATTTAGTGACTAAATGTTAAATGTGTAAAAATACTGTCCTAGCATATACCAAGATTCGTGAAACTTTTAATACAACTTTAATTAGCCTTCGCAAAAGAACTAAAATGAATTCATAAACATGATACACGAAAACTATACACGATGCTATGTCATATTAGAATTGTTAAAACTTAAAGAGATCACAAACCATTTAACTGAGGTCATTGACATAAATATAACATAAGAAATGCAAATTATTGAGGTTATATTACTGATATCTATGTTAGTGATGAAAACATCCTACAAGCATTTTGTCGAGTTTTCTAGTAACACATGTATATAAGTTGATCCTTGAATTATAATTGAACAATATACTCTATTGAACTTATCGACTTAAACAATTTGTAAGGTCATATACCTTTTTCGCTCAAGTTTTTTATTTGAGCCATTTTGAGCTAAAACATAACCCACATCGACAAAGCTATAAGTAACGGCCAAATCAACACCTCTAACATAAGCTCACATCCCTCATACAAACAACATAATAATCAGCCTGACTTGTTTTCAGTTTTACCAATTTATAATTTCCCATTTTAACAAAACACAACACATACTTGGGAAACACTCTTGCTTGGCGATCCTACAACACACGAATAATGTGCATTCAACACTTATTTGTAATTACCACAACATATGTTAACAGGCTGCTAGAATAGATCACTAACGTGATATAACACTTGAAACAAACATGCTCCAACATAACGGGACTGAAAATAGAACAAAGTGCCCCAAGAAGAAAAAAAGCATCACTTACAAAATAACTTTAATAAGTCGACATGGTTCCTCTTCATAGGCTAACACAAAGCCATCATACTAACATGTTTGCGTTCAAGGCTCAAAAGTTAGATTCTCTGCCTCTTTTCGGACTGATTCAAAGAGAACAGATGACAAGTATCGCTCTCCGAAACTTGGGAAAATAACCTGCATTTAGTTGCATATAAAATCTCATCAGCTGCTTAAACTCACCATATAACTGATGTAGATGCAACATCTAAGGCCTCTTGTAGGGTCATAATAAAAAAAGCAGGGATGGTTAACGGGTTAAAACATGTAACTGTTGTACGGGTTAAAACATGAATAGAAGAATGGTTCGTTGACCAAGATCACTTTTTGTCCCTTTTCCTAACTACAAAACTAAACATGATTACTAAAACCATTATATTACAGTTCTAATCTAACTTTATTGGATAAAGCGATCTAGGAGGCTGAAGCATAGATATAAATTTTGGGTCTTCCAACTCCATATCATTTGGCCTGTTTCCTTTTTAATTTTAAAAAAATAAAATTACTTTTGGGTCTTCCGACTCCTTCATACCCTTTACTACTTAAACTTCGATGAGAATGAGTTCTCATATATGACAAAGCACAAACTATTTATGAGGTTACAATTCCTCTTATCATAGTAAACCAGATTTTCTTAGTCTGACATATATAACAACTTTTATCATATTACAGAAACTGGAAGTAGAAAAGAAAAAAACATAGGAATACCAAATAGGTCTGAGTTTGCATATATTCTACACTGATTTGTTTTATGCAATTAGTATACACATATATATACCCTTAAGGTTTTCACGGTACACATCCTAAAATAACTTGTTATGTGGCCAACATAAATGATATTGGCTTTGGGTCCACAACTATTTTACAAAGGTTGAAGTGCAATCTACACACTCTAATAATGCCAAAATATTTGTCAAGTTTAACATTTGTGCTATACTGGACAGGGCTACAAAATAAAGAGCAGTTGACATTTGCATCCACTTTACTTAGCTCAACTCTAAAAGGCACATTCTAGTTTTATAACTCCCAATTATTTATACACTTAAAACATTTGAGTAAGTCCACTCCACTTTCTGCAATTACCCTGTTTTTCATTCAAGTTAAATCATATACAATCATTAGAAACAGTTAAGTTTGCCGAAAACATGCTTTTACGGGTATCTACTACCTGACTGTTTTCTCATTAGATAACGAGCCTCCGCAATAACCTCAAGTCATTTCAAAAAACCAAAAATGGAGCAAAACTGAAGAAAGAAACTAAATAACTGGTTTCTCATTCTTTAAGGTTTATTATTTTGTTATATTTTCCTAGCCAAGTTATAGACACTGAAACTTATTTTTCAGATTTATGAGCTAAAATAAATAGTCATCGTTATCATCCCATTTTAATTAATCATATTAGATAACATAAATTGATCAACAACAATGAGATTATAGACATTTTATAGGTTAATTTGTTCTTCTCTTCATCCGCTTCTCTCTAATTAACCATTTGCGTTAAGTTTATTAAGACAAACATTGCGTAGTGAATGTTACATTGAGTGCAAGCAATCGATCATCTTTCAAGGGAAATTAAAGTGCCATGGTTGTTTAAGTTGCCTCTATGGATAACTAAACTTATATGATATCCTTCAAATGGAGCTTGTTTCCAAGTTAACATTACATGAAGGAACATTGCAAATATAGGCAGTTAAAGTCAATTACAAAGTTATATTAAATTGGTAAACCCATTGGAGTAATATGTAAGAACCCCTCAACACGTTAGAAAGAATGCAGAGACTTACCACAATCAGCTTTCCAGCATTTTCTGGCCTCTTTGCAATCTTAATTGCAGCTGCAGCTGCAGCACCAGATGATATCCCCACCTGCAACAGATGTAACCGACATCAGAATCTCATATAGAAGATAAGCTTATCGATGAAGAGCAGCGTGAATGGTAGACGTGACACAGTATATGATGAGTAACGGTAACTTACAAGCAATCCTTCTTTAAGGGCAAGCAGCTTTGCAGTTTCGATGGACTCTTCACTTGAAATCTTAAAAATGCATATAATCATCAGTTCAGTTGGAACACGCATAACCTATAACTGTGAAAAATGATAAAAACGAACAAAGCAACGTCTACAAGAGAGATGGAGAAACAAATCTAGGGTGGTTCTTACTTGAACGACTTCATCGATAAGATCAACTTCTAGAACACCGGGGATAAAGCCAGCACCAATCCCTTGAATTTTATGTGGACCTAAGGCAATACATGATAAGCATGATTAACAGGACAGAAATCTCTATAAATAAGAAGCCCAATTGACACTAGTATATCAGCTTATTAAACATAATATATAGATGCTGCCAGTTTGCCACTTGTTCTTAAGATTCATGTAACCTATGAATTTTAGCTTCTGGTTGATATTTGTGAGTAACAAAAACTGGGGAGACTTCATCTAATGATTTAAAAGGGCATACGATTTGCAGTTAGAGTCGACATCCACAAGCACATTAGGACAAATGACCTTTATCTGATAATTCTTTTAATTGTTACAAAACACGAGTTATATTGGCATCCACCCTTATCGACCCAACTCTCAGCAAGAGATTGTAATCCTTTTGAGGGAAACTACAATATTCAGGAAAACTTAATCACTAAAGTACCAGTGTAACTTACCGGGCTTTCCTCCAGATAAAATAGGACTTTCAGTAGGCTCAATGCCATAAAGCTGATGCAGAAAACAAAAGTTCAATTAATTAATTGAATGTATTCAAAAGCATAGGAGAGAAACATGCTTTAAGGGGACAGGAGAAACATCGAACATAAGACATTACGTCTGAAGAAGTAAAAAGAAATCTAACCTTTATGTTAGGGTTTTGTTCTTTAAGGTATTTCCCTGCACCAGTTATTGTCCCACCAGTGCCAATGCCGGAAACAAAAGCATCAATTTTACCGTCTGAACCTTTCCAAATTTCTGGTCCAGTTGTTTCATAATGGATCTAGAAAGTAAAATAAGCAATTAGAGTTGTAACACAAATACAAAATAACAGAACTACAAAAAGAAAGCTACCTTTGGGTTGGCAGGATTCTCAAACTGCTGAAGAATGTATGCATTTGGTGTTTTAGCCAATATTTCCTCAGCCTTCGCAACAGCACCTTTCATTCCTTTAGCAGGGTCAGTAAGGACCAACTCAGCACCAAAAGCACGGAGAATAATCCTTCTCTCCAGACTCATGGATGCAGGCATGGTGATGATGAGCTTGTAACCCTTTGCTGCAGCCATGAAGGCTAGTCCAATGCCGGTATTGCCACTTGTTGGTTCAATGAGTGTGCTCTGTAGCAATAATGAAACAAAAACATGTCAGACGTAGTCGAATCTTGAGATTAGTTGATTACGATGATAAAAAGCACTATATAGCAATACTAACTAATAGCACTAAAATGGTAATGTAAGAGACCAAATAAAATCCATACACATGAATGCATGACATGCAACAAAAACGAACAATCACGATTCACAGATAATAAACAGCAAATTTTTTGACCAACTTAGTTCGATTTCTCATTTCCATTTTCTGCCACCATCTCTGTACTGTGAGAATTTGTGCACATATCACACACAATGAAAATGAAAAACAGAACGAAACGGGCTTAGCAATGTTCCATATGTAAAAACTGTTTATCAATACCCTGTGTGTCAGCTTAATCATGTAGCGTCTTAAAAGTTTGATCACATAAAAGTCTATCTTATGCCCGTCTAGCTAAAAATTGCCACCCAGGAGTTACTCCTCCCATTTTCTCATTTAGCAACTAAGTTGTTGAAGAGTTACAAATGATGATGGGACTAATAGCTTTTTCTCAACTAGGGTCCATTAGTCAACTTCTCAAAGAGTATCACGTAAATACTCTTGTTGTATCAATAGAATGATCAAACTGATCACTAAACTAGCCGTATCAAAATGATTTTAGCATCACAATCTAAATCTCATATGTTTACATAACCTAAAAATTCATTCTAACTGATGTTCCTAAGTAAACACATATACGCCTTCTTACACCCTACCCATGTCAACCCCATAGTACCAATTAACACTATAAATATACATTCGTAATGATCCATCAAGGATGGAAGCTAACCTCTCCAGGTGTAATGAGGCCCTTTGCCTCAGCATCTGAGATCATGCTATAACCAATCCTGCACACCACAATCAATCACAAAACCCAATATCAGATCACTATAATACGCGAAATAACAAAAAGTGATCAACTGGTATAAACTTAATAAAGAAAATGAAGGGACCTGTCTTTAACACTAGAACAAGGCTCCATCATTTCCAACTTAGCAGCAACACGAGCAACACATCCTTCCACAACATTGTTCAAATACACCAACGGCGTATTTCCAATCAACTACGTACAACAAAACATAATAAAACAAAAAAAAACATCATCATAACCTTAATAACCAAACCAACAAATGTAAAAAAAACATACTTACTTCAGTAACATCCTTAGCAATCTTGATCTTCCCTTCAGCCATGTTTTTTTTCTCAGATCAAAACCTTTAATAACTCAAAAACACAAAACCACTTTAAATAAAACAAGGCAGCCACAAATAATTGCTATATAAGATAGTGCTGACAAAAAAGATATTATTATTATTATTATTGGCCTCGAGGGTCACGATTATAAATCTTATCACTATACTTTATATTATATTTTTGATTTGATTTTTATGAATTGTCTATTAGCTAAAGTTATGAATTGTCTATATTAGCTATAAAGAATAGAGATTACGTTTTTTGCTAAAAAAAAAAATAAAATAAAAATGATAAAGAGATTACGTTTGATAGAGTCAATGTTCGTTGCCACCTGTATCACTGTATGTAGACCGGATACTAGTCTTAAGAGTTGTATATACCGGATATAGTCAAGAGTTGTATGTAGATGGATGTACTTCGGAAAATTGTCTAAAATACATAGAACTTGTCACTTTTACTATCGTATGCTATGAACTTTTTTTTTTCTATTATATGCATAAACTTTCTTAATTATGTATGCATAAACTTTCTTAATCACCCTATTGTATGCATCGTTAGTCCTAACTGAGTTAAAATATTTGCATCGTTAGTCCTCATTGACTATAGAGTTAAAATATTTGCATATTTAGTCCTAACTGAGTTAAAATATTTGCATCATTAGTCCTCATTGACTATAAAGTTAAAATATTTGCATCGTTAGTCCTTATTGAGTTAAAATATTTGCATCGTTAGTCCTCATTGACCATTCTTACATTTTTATCAGTTCCGTCCGTTTTTATACGTTTTCATCTCTCATGTTTTTATCAAATCTTTTGGCACACCTTTTTTATCAAATATTTTGCCACATTTTTTATTCATTTTCGTTTAGGGTTTAGTGTTTAGGGTTTAGGGTTTAAACTCTAAATCCTAATAATTCGGATCAGAAGGGTTTAGGGTTTAGGTTAAAGTCTCACGAGTTTTGATGTAAAACATCATTCCGGATAACTTTCGTGTTTTACACTTTTAATAATTCGGATCAGAAGGATTTAGGGTTTAGGGATAAAAACGTATAAAAACGGACAAAAATTGATAAAAAAAAACTATGAAAACATGAGAAAAAATGGACGAAAACGTAAGAAAAACGGACGAAAAGGATAAAACGCAAGAATGGTCAATAAGGACTAACGATGCAAATATTTTAAGTCAATGAGGACTAACGATGCAAATATTTTTACTCTATAGGGTTTAGGGTTTAGGGGTTTAGGGTTTAGGCCCTAAACACTAAACCCTAAACCCTAAACAAAAATGAATAAAAATGTGGCAAAATATTTGATAAAAAAAGTGTAGCAAAAGATTTGATAAAAACATGAGAGACGAAAACGTATAAAAACGTAAGAATGGTCAGTGAGGACTAACGATGCAAATATTTTAACTCAATGAGGACTAACGATGCAAATATTTTAACTCTATAGTCAATGAGGACTAACGATGCAAATATTTTAACTCAATGAGGACTAACGATGCAAATATTTTAACTCAATTAGGACTAACGATGCATACAATAAGGTGATTAAGAAAGTTTATGCATATAATAGGATGATTAAGAAAGTTTATGCATACAATAGGAAAAAAAAGTTGATAGCATACAATAGTAAAAAGTGGCAAGTTCGATGTATTTTTAGACAATTTTCCCATCTTACATTAATGGTCCTTTGAGTTGTTGTTTAGGCAAGTTTACTGGTTGACAAACATAGGGCTAAGCATCGCAGACCTCAAAATCGACCGGACTGCTTATTACGGTCTCGGGTCGGTTCGGTCCAGTCTTACATACAAACCGACCATTATGCCTTCTTGGATCAGACCGGACCGGTCCGGTCCTCGGTCTGGGGTTTTGGGCTAACTCGGTCTGGTCTGGGTTTGGCCGGTCCGGTCCGGTCTTAGCCCGATGCTCACCCCTAGACAAACATGTATTTGAACTTTTAGATAGATATGCATGGGAGTAGTGCTATATAGGTCTAAAACATATGTTTAAATACATGTCTAATACATAAATTATTTGTATAATTGTATCACGTACTTTCTTTCTTCAACTCCTCACCAAATCAACTAATCTAATCATTAGGTATATAAGTAGACATGATTATTAGGGACAACAATCAATTTTATATGCAAAATAGTATAAGGTTATCTTATTGCCAATGATGTGTGGTGAAGAAGTTTACATAAGATTTTAGTATAAAGGTTTTTCTAAGTCAAGCACACTAAAAATACTCAACGATTCACAAAAAAGGATCCAAGGACTCACATAAAAGTACAAAAAGTTGTACTTTTGTGTGAGTCCTTGGTCCATTTTCGTAGGTCCCTTAATCATTTGACGTGCTTAATTTGTGCTCTGAGGGCACAAATTAAAAAATCCTTAATACAAATAACTAGTTATAAGTTTTGTTCGTTTAGGCATAAATAAAATTTGGTTTAAAATTTTAATTTAATTAATGAGAGGTGATTTCCAAACTCTCATGTTTGACTGAGACACTCAAAAACATACATTAAGCAGTTGTACTGTAAATATAAACAACTTTAACTATTTATACATTTAGTGCCCCAATCAAATTTATTCGTGTGCCAATTACTTCATTTAATTTTTTTTGAAGAGTACATAATACCTATAATGATTTTGACGATATTGTGCACGCACTGGTGGGTTATTCATTATAACTTGTGTTAAAAAAATGTACTTATAGACATGTTATATGCACATGTGAGAATAAAAAGTATGTACTTTTTATTAAATCTTAGTTTCTTCAAGTTTACATTTTCTAAATGAGTTTTTGTAACTTGCGTGTTAGGGGCACAAGTTAAGCACACCAGAAGGATAAAAGAACCTAAAAAAATGTATTTTATTTGAAAATTGTTTATATAGGTTCTTATTTCCTTTTTCGTTGATCCTTATGTCCTTTTGGTGTGCTTAATTTATGCCCATAGGGCACAAGTAACAAACATCCTTTCTAAATATACAAGAGGATAAATTACATGAATGGTCATTTGAGTAATTTTTTAGGGAAGTTTAGTCCTTTTGAGGTTTGGCAAAGATATATTTGGATTTTTGGAAAGATGAAAGCGATTTATGGAATATGGATACATACGGGGATAGAAAGATACGATTAAAGTCAAAGTTATCTTATATATCGTGAATATATTGTGTGGTTGAAGAATACAAAAGAAATTGTTAATGTAATGTTGACTGTTAGAGTAAAGGGACAGTCGCGTGAGGCAGAAGGTAATCTAAGTTTGGCAAGGTGCCAAACCGGTGTCACTGCACCATCGGCGTCAAAGAAATGTGAGAGATTTGGCTTGCGCCAACGCCAAGTTGAGAAAATAGGAAAAAGATATTACTCCCTCCGTCCCATACTAAGTGTCCACAATGGAATCTTGGGATGTCCCAAATTAAGTGTCCATATTGTATTTCAACCAATGAGATGAGACTTTAGTGGGTAAAAATGATATTTGATTGGTAGAGAGTAGGGGTATTACCGGGTTATCGGGTCTTGTCGGGTCGAGTTGAGTCGGGTTTTGGTTTTTAAAAACTCACCCGCAACCCGATCCGATAAGGAATCGGGTTATCGGGTTTGTGTGGTATTCGGGTCAGGTGATTTGGGTTATCGGGTACAAAAGCTATAATTTCATCTTGTTATAAACATTCCTGGAAAAGACTATAAACATTTTTTCTATAAAGGCATAAGAAAAGACTTTCAAAGCTCTAGTTTTAAAGCTTTAGCTGACATCATATTTTTGTTACAAATAATCCATTTTATTCAAACGTTACTTTACTTACCAGTCAATAAGTTTAGAAATCATACCAAACAGTCCCTAGTATACAAGATATTATTGTCAGCAGTTGGCTTGAAAAACTTATAAGTATATAAAACGCCATTGCAGTTCTAAGCCTATGACACAGACCCATTAACGTGTGTTTTAAATATACAAAAGATGATGACTTTTATGGTTACCGTAGCAGTTCATTATCCTAACAAACTTACAGTAGCAGTTCCATATGTTAACATTATGGTAAAATTATGTTGCGGACTTCCAATAGAAAAGCAAAGTTCCATATCTTAGAAAAAATGCAAAGCACAGTTCCATATCCTAACGAAACGCCACTTTTTTTTACAGTACTAAACCAAATACAGATTCTACAAAGAGGATTGCTACATTCACATACATTTTACAAAAATAAATCCACACAAAGGATGTGGCAACATTTGATTGGTGTGATGAAAGAGAAGAGGGAGTGTTGATACAAAAGTTGGGCTTTCCTTGTTTGGGTTCCTCCCTTCGTATCAATTGCTTGATATCGTCTGAAACCTGCGCACTAAGAATGAAACAAACACCGTTAGGCTTATCGAGGGATTGTTTCCCCCGATTATCCTCCGGCGTGAGAGTAAGTAATCGTAGTTTAGGGTTATATAAAGTTAGGGTTACGTGAGTAATCGTACCTTTGTGAGGGTTAGGTCCCCTCTATTTATAGGTAAGTAACCGATACGGGTTATGATGAGTGTGTAAATACTCATCATTTTTCTATCACCTGAACTGCCAAAAACATCCAAAAACACCAAATAATGCATCAAAATAATGGAAATATTCCAAAAGTGTGTTTTATGAGTCTTAGATGCAAAATGTTTGAAAANCTCCTAATTTAGAAGATATCCTTTATCCGTTCCATAAATACGCATTGGGCTTTTGGGCCTCGTGGGCCGGAGCTACGTATTTACGCGCATTATGGCCCACGCATTGTGGGCTATCGCACCGGTATTGTTTACCGAACGGGTTCATGACCTGGTGTAGACTATACGTCATCAGGGAGAAAGTGCATCAAAATGCACCAATCACATGTTGAAACCTCCTTGTGTGGATTTTTTTTGTAAAATGTATGTAGATGTAGCAATCCTCTTCTACAAAATACAAACAACCAAATAAGGTAGTGGGCTTTTAAAAGTTATTACCTTAAGAAATAAAAAATTGATTTTCGGGTCTTATCGGGTTGACCCGATAACCCGATAACATTAATTATCTAACCCGAACCCGACCCGATAACACTATCGGATTATCGGGTTCGGGTCAAAACAACCCGACAAGATTTTTAACCCAATTTAACCCGACCCGATAAGCCTTATCGGGTTCGGACCCGACCCTACTGACACACCTAGTGGAGAGTGTAGTTAGTATAATTTTTTAAAACTTTGTGCATTGTGAAAGTGGACACCTAATATGGGACTGAGGGAGTATTATTTAATATTACTATTATTAGCAGAGTCGCGTAATCTTATCACAATACTTTATATTATATTTGATTTGATTTTATATGAATCGTCTATTAGCTAAAGTTATTCCTTTATTCTCACTTAATGAGTGGGTTCAATCCCTTATTCTATCTTATTAAGGAGGCCTACGAAAATCCCTCTCTTTTGAATAAGCGGCTAAACTAGTCATCCATATTTACCACTTAATCTAAAAAAAAAAAAAAAAAAAAAAAAAAAAAAAAAAAAGTTTATAGAGTCAATGTTCGTTGCCACCTGTATGTAGACTGGATACTAGTCAAGAGTTGTACTCGTATTTGTTTAGTGGTTGACAAAGATGTATTTGGATTTTTAGATGTATAAGGTTATCTTATTGCCAATGATGTGTGGTGTTGAAATTTTCATAAAAATTTAATATAATAAATAGTTATTCTTTTCGTCTCAAAAGAAGCATTCATCTTAGTATTAATATTTGTTCAAAAAAGTGTTTAGATTTAATTTTTGGATAGTAATTATAACTGATTTTCTACTTTACCTTTATAATCAAAACATGCATTAATTACTTATTCCTAATATCTATATTAACTATAAGGGTAAAAATGACTTTTATCAATCAAAATTAGCATTAATTACACATATTATAATTTGTTTATTTTTAATTTGTTGACTGATAACATCTATAAAAGAACACCCACAAATGTATAAGATAGTGCAGACAAAAAGGTATTATTATTATTAGCCTCGAGGGTCACGATTATAATCTAATCACTATACTTTATATTATACTAGCAGGGTACCCGCGCGTTGCNGACGATGCAAATAAGCATCTCGATAAATTTTTGACCGTCACCCAGAGTATGAAGCAGAATGGTGTCACCGAAGACGGCCTTCGCTTATACCTCTTTCCATATTCTCTCACTCATCATGCTACTGCCTGGTTTGATCGTCTCCCGAAGAATTCGATCCACACTTTTGATGAAATGGTTACCAAGTTCCTAGCAAAATACTTTCCACCATCCATGGTAACTAAGTTGAGAAATGATATTAGCAACTTCCGACAGCTTCCCGATGAGTCCTTATTTAAGGCATGGGAACGCTATAAGCTTGCAATTGATCGATGTCCAAATCATAATATGCTTCTAGTCACCATCATAGATACTTTCTACAATGGTTTGACTCTCCGTCATCGTGACACGATCAATGCTGCTGCTGGAGGGACCTTTATGAAAAGGACCTCCGAGGAGTGCTATGATCTCATTGAGAACATGACTGCCCACCACAATTTCTGGGATTCCTCAGCTGAGAGGAATGATTCATGTAAATCTGTCACTCCAGCCTCCTCTGAAATAGCTGCTCTCACTAAAAAGATGGATGATTTGTCCACTGCTGTGTTGAGAATTCATCAATCTAATCAGAACATCAATCATTAAGTCAGAGCTGTCAGTCATAGTTGTGAAACATGTGGTGGTCCACATCCTTACACTGAGTGCCCAGCCACCGGTGGCTTCGCTCACGAGAATGTATATGCTGCTCAAGGTTCCTACAATGCGGGGGGTAACTCTTACCAACCACAGGGGGACCGTAATCTCTTAAGCTATCGTTCCAACAATTTTCTTGGACCACCCGGATTTAATCAGTCTCAAAACCACAATGCTCAAAACCGGAACCAAAATTTTCATCAAAATCAAAACCAAAATCGAATGAACCAAGGTTTTAACAACCAAGGGAATTTCAATTCCGGTCATAACCAGAGCTTTCAAAACCAAGGAAATTTTCAAAGAAATCAAGGTCATGGTAATCAGGGTAATAATTTTCATAATCAGGGTAATTTTCATCAGGGAAGCAATTTTCAGGGTAATAACCAACATCATGGGAATTTTCAAAACAATCGGGCTCAAAATGTTCCTAACAATCAAACTCAAGCCATTGTTCCAACTGGACCTTCATCTGATGAGTTGCTTAAGCAATTCATGAAGTCCCAAGAAGAAATGAACAAGTTGTTGGTCAACCAGATCTCCGAACTCAAGAAGTCTTTAAATGATCGACCCTCGGGCTCAGGAACACTTCTGAGCAACACGATCGCTAACCCGAGGGGCGATGTTAAGGCGATCACCACCCGAAGTGGAGTTTCATACAAAGGACCCACGGCTCCTGCTCCCCCTTCTTCTCTTCCTCCACAGGTAGCGGAACGTGAACCTAAGGTTACTACGGACACGGTACTTCCTACTAATAACGGAGATACCGATGACGTCCACCCTCAAGTTGTCCCGGTCCCGAAACCCAAATCTAAACCTGGAGTTGTTTTTGAACCTCCAGTTGATCCCGTTGAAAAACAAAATCCCAAACCCTCGATTCCTTATCCATCACGTTTACAAGATCAAAAGCTCCGCGAAAAAGCTAGTCACCAACTAGACAAATTTTTCCAATTTTTAAAGAATTACATTTTGACATTAGCTTCGCGGATGCTCTTCTTCTGATGCCCAAGTTTGCATCAACGATCAAAAATCTGTTAAATAACAAGGAAAAACTCTTCGAGATGGCAAAAACTTCATTAAACGAAAACTGCTCGGCAGTTTTGTTAAAACAGCTTCCCGAAAAGCTGGGAGATCCCGGAAAATTCCTCATTCCTTGCATTTTCCCGGGGATGGTTGAATGCTATGCCTTGGCCGATCTTGGTGCAAGCATCAACCTGATGCCTCACTCAGTCTGAAAGAAACTTTCTATTCCGGCACTTACTCCTACCTGCATGAATCTCGAGCTTGCAAATCGCTCTATATCTCGTCCCCTCGGTATTGCTGAGGATGTGTTCGTGAATGTAGGAAAGTTCCATTTTCCGGCAGATTTCGTGATTGTTGATTTCGATGCAGACCCGAGGGTTCCTCTCATTTTAGGGAGGGGATTCCTAAGGACGGGCCGAGCTTTGATCGATGTCTTTGATGAAGAAATCACTCTACGTGTTGGTAATGAAGCCATCACATTCAATCTTGATCAGACTTCGAGATACTCTTCCAATTATGACTCCGCAGAAATTAACAGAATCGATGTCATCGATATTGCTTCGGAAGAGTATTCTCAGGAAATTCTTGGTTTCACCGATAATTCTTCGAGTGGCAATCCCACTCCCTCTTCTCAACCTATCATTGCTAATTCTTCTCCTTCCCTAACTCCGTTTGAGGGAAGTGACTTCATCTTGGAGGAAATAGAGGCCTTTCTCAAGAATGATTCGATTCCCGAGGGAATTGATAATCAAGAGATTGACCCGGACAGGGATATACTTCTCCTTGAGAAGTTGTTGAATGAAGATCCCTCCCACCCTCCCGTTCTTCCACAAAAACTTCATAACGAGGAAATCAAATATGTTGAGAAAACTGCTGATTTCCTGAGGTCGAACTTAAGGACTTACCGCCTCATCTCGAGTACGCATTTCTGGAGGGTGATGATAAATTACCCGTCATTATTGCTAAAGATTTAAAAGATGAGGAAAAAGCTGCTCTCATAAAGGTTCTAAAGTCACACAAGCAAGCAATTGCTTGGAAACTCTCCGACATCAAGGGTATTAACCCTGAATTCTATACCCACAAAATCTTAATGGAGGATGACTTCAAACCAACAGTTCAACAACAGAGACGGGTTAATCCTAAAATTCACGAGGTTATCAAACTTCTTGATGCCGGGTTGATTTACCCTATGTCTGACAGTCCTTGGGTTAGCCCCATTCATTGCGTTCCTAAAAAGGGTGGCATTACTGTTGTCACAAATGAAGAAAACGAGTTGATTCCAACTCGATTGGTTACGAGGTGGAGAGTATGCATTGACTATCGCAAGTTAAATGACGCCACCCGTAAAGACCATTTTCCTCTACCCTTCATGGACCAGATGCTCGAGAGATTAGCGAGAAACGAGTACTATTGTTTCCTAGACGGTTTCTCGGGTTACTTCCAGATTCCCATTGATCCGAAGGACCAAGAAAAGACTACCTTTACGTGCCCATACGGAACTTTTGCCTACCGACGTATGCCTTTTGGCTTATGTAATGCTCCAGGCATGTTCCAACGGTGTATGATGGCCATATTTCACGACATGATCGAGAAAACTATGGAGGTCTTTATGGATGATTTCTCGGTCATTGGGAATTCTTTCCAATCATGTCTCTCCCATTTATATAACATGCTCAAACGATGTGAAGACACCAATCTTTGTCTAAATTGGGAGAAGAGCCACTTTATGGTCAAGGAAGGCATTGTCCTCGGCCATAAGATTTCTAAGAACGGTATTGAGGTCGACAGAGCTAAAGTCGATGTCATTGCTAAACTACCTCATCCCACCACAGTTAAAGGTGTCAGGAGTTTCCTAGGTCATGCCGGATTCTATCGTCGATTCATACAAGATTCTTCTAAGATCGCCCGGCCCATGACACATCTTCTTGAAAAAGATGCTCCTTTCATCTTCTCTCCCAAGTGCATCGAAGCTTTTCAAACTCTCAAGAAAAAGCTCACAGAAGCACCCATCTTAGTTGCCCCCGATTGGGACCTGCCTTTTGAACTCATGTGCGATGCAAGTGATTTTGCTATAGGCGCGGTCTTGGGGCAACGAAAAACCAAACACTGTCATCCTATACACTATGCCAGTAAAACTATGAACGAGGCTCAGAATCATTACACCACCACGGAAAAAGAGTTGTTAGCCGTGGTGTATGCTTTTGAAAAATTTCGACCTTACTTAATCCTGACCAAATGCATAGTGTATACGGATCACTCGGCCCTGAAATATCTCTTTGCCAAACAAGATGCAAAGCCGAGATTACTCCTATAGGTTCTCCTCCTGCAAGAATTTGATATCATTATCCGTGATAAAAAAGGAGCTGAGAACCTAGCAGCTGATCATCTATCCCGATTAGAAAACCCTCACCAGGATGTGTTCGAGAAAAAGGAAATAAATGAAACGTTTCCTCTCGAGACACTCAATGCGGTTTCTTTTCGGGGTGACTCTACTACCCCATGGTTTGCCGACTTTGCAAACTACCATGCGGGTCACTTTGTTGTGAAGGGGATGACGTCCCAACAGAAAAACAAATTCTTTAAAGACGTCAAACATTACTTCTGGGATGACCCCTTCTTGTTTAAAATCTGTGCCGATCAAGTCATCAGGCGGTGTGTCCATGGCCAAGAAGCCATGGATATTCTCAAGCTTGTCATGATGGACCCACGGGGGGACATCATAATCCAAACTACACCGCCAAGAAGGTGTTTGATTCTGCTTTTTACTGGCCCACGATCTATAAAGATGCCCAAGATTTTGTCAAAGCTTGTGACGCTTGTCAGCGTCATGGGAATATTTCAAAGACTAACGAGATGCCTCAAAACGCCATCCAAGTCTGTGAAATCTTTGACGTATGGGGCATTGACTTTATGGGGCCATTTCCATCATCTCGAGGAAACAAATACATACTCGTGGCTGTTGACTACTTGTCAAAATGGGTTGAGGCGAAAGCTTTACCCACCAATGATGCCAGAGTTGTNGCTTGTCAGCGTCATGGGAATATTTCAAAGACTAACGAGATGCCTCAAAACGCCATCCAAGTCTGTGAAATCTTTGACGTATGGGGCATTGACTTTATGGGGCCATTTCCATCATCTCGAGGAAACAAATACATACTCGTGGCTGTTGACTACTTGTCAAAATGGGTTGAGGCGAAAGCTTTACCCACCAATGATGCCAGAGTTGTTGTAAAATTTTTGAAATATCTTTTTGCTAGGTTCGGTACTCCACGAGCCATTATTAGTGATCGTGGTACACATTTTTGCAATGACAAATTTGATAAAGTCATGCAAAAGTACGGTGTAACTCACCGTCTTTCCACTGCGTATCACCCCCAAACTAGTGGGCAAGTGGAGGTTTCGAACCGTGGTATTTAGCGGATTCTGGAGAGGACAGTAGGAGAAAACCGTGCCTCTTGGTCGGATAAACTAGATGATGCACTCTGGGCCTTCCGTACAGCTTACAAAACACCCATCGGGTGTACTCCTTACAAGCTTATATACGGAAAGGCGTGTCATCTACCGATTGAGCTTGAGCACAAAGCCTACTGGGCCTTGAAACATGCTAACTTCGATCTCCAGACAGCGGGTGATCACCGTAAAGTTCAGCTGAATGAATTAAATGAACTTCGGGATCAAGCATACGAGAACTCTTTGATTTTCAAGGAAAAGACAAAGAAGATACACGACTCAAAAATCAAAAACCGCGTTTTCAACGTTGGTGATCGAGTCCTTCTTTTCAACTCTAGATTGAAGATCTTCTCGGGCAAACTCAAAACCCGTTGGTCTGGCCCTTTCACTGTGACAAAAGTTTATCCATATGGTACCGTCGAATTGTCTCAAACGGACGGACCAAATTTCAAAGTGAATGGCCATCGGCTAAAGCACTACTTTGGAGAGGACATAACACCCATGGTTGTCCCGGATCTCCAAACTTTCCCCA
>LBNU01008472.1:114359-130272 GCA_014162995.1 Artemisia annua | reverse complement strand
CCCCCACCATCTCCATCACATCCACCGCCCAACCCACCATATACACCTACCTAACCCACTACAATAAATGCACCACCCAATTTGCTATAAAAAACAGTTATTCCCCATTTCTCATTTGGGCGCCAAAATCACAATCAAGGGCTCAGATCAAAGATAAAGCATCCAATGGTCAAGAATTCACTTAGAGATCATAGCAAACCCTAATGGAGCTCTATAAAAGGAAGAAGATAGAGAAATGAAGGGTGTGTAGTCATTTAGATGTAATTTAGTGTCGAATTAGCTTAAATTCAGTTTTTAGTTGTAAAATTTGCTTTCAAAAGCTTGTAATCTGTTTCAATATTGTAATATGATCTTTTGGTAATCAAAAATCCAAGTATTTCAGTCTCAATTCAGTTTCTCATTTCAATTCACATTTTCTGTTTTGGCTTTAATCTTGTTCTAAGCTTAATGTTACTGTGTCATAAGCTCACTTAGGTTAATAGTAATCATAAGAAAACATAAAAAGATAAAAAAAATTCAGAAAACAAAACATCACAGGGTACCTTTGCATTAGACTGTGGAAGCTTTGGAAGTTGCCTACAATGGAGGGGCAAGATGGACTTTTACCTAGCTTATCTCTGATAAGCTAGGAGCTTGTTGAGCATAAAGAAACTCTAGTAAAGCTAGAGCTAAGGTTTTCTACTTTCAAGTTTTAGTGTAATTTTCCATTTTACTGTATTAGTGCTTATCTCTGCTTAATCTCTGTGCTTTTGTGCTTATTAAGTGTTAGTTAGTGATATTATTTCTTAAAATATTAGGCTTGTTCAGTGATTTTCACTTGTGCTCAAAATTCCATTTTCACTGTCAAAATAGTGTTGGTAGTAATCTTGTGCATTTGTAGTTCAAGCTGTTGTTTCTGTGTTTGAATAAGCTCATTTCACCTTCATAAGTTGTTGGAAATCAGTTGCATAGCGTAAATCATTCAATTGTTTTGAAAACCAAAAATTAGTGCAGTTAGAGGATTGTTTGGTTTTGCTGTCATAATTGTGATCCAGTGTGTTTGAGTTGTTGTTCTTGCTTGGTACATGTCACTTAGGACCACATTAGCTCAGAACAATCATAAAAATTAGTGGTCTTTTGCAAGAAAGTCAAATTGCCTTTTAATCCCATTCAACTCATAATCTGTCAAATGTTCTAAGTCCAAATCTAATCAAATCTGTTCACAAGTGTTTGTTCTAGCTTAGTTTAGTTTCATTATAGTCTAATATAACATAATCAGTAAAAAAATCAAGATCAAAGTTCATAAAAGTCAAACTCTTATTGTTTTCTCAAAAGTCAAAATTGCATACTCAGTAAAATGGCAAGTTTTTCTTTGTGATCCATAGGGTTTAAAATAGATTGGAAATCCAAAGTTTTTGTGGATTTGTGTTATTTTGTTGCTTGTTTAAACATTTCAAAAAGAAAATTCCATTTTGGAATCCATTTGCTTATAAATAAGCAGTGTTAAAGTACCCCCTTTGGTCTGTAACCTCCCCTGTGTCACAGCTTTTTACCCATATTCATAAGCTTCCATAGAGCTTAATAGTGGGCCCCAGTGCATGATTCTTGGCTTTTTGGAAAGCCAAGCAACCAATCTTGATAGTTCAGTGCTTATTTTTCATTTTCAAGCTTATTTGATAGGGCTGCACTTAGCTTCTTTTTTGTCCCATCTCTCAGTATATACTGAGTAAGAAGTATACACAAGCCTTTTCATAAGCTTGCCATAAGCTCACCTGTGGACCCCACAGTGTGAGCTTTAGCTTTTTGAAAAGCCAATAAGCTCAGCTTATTGGATCAGCTTTTACTTTGGGCTTCCAATCACCCCTGTGGGCCCCACAAGGTCTGCAAGATTGTCCCAAGTCTGTGTGTATCTGTGGTATATTGGAATTGCTTATTTGCTTATTTTAGCTTATCCAGTGTGCTTTTCTCATTACTTTGGCTTGTTTTGTGTTCATATAAGTTGTTTGCATCTTATTTCATAGCTTTTGTACACTGTAGAGCTATTTAAGAGCTTTTGCATTTTAAAAAATCCAAAAACATAACTGTTAAGCATTTTAGTGTCCAAATTGCTTATTTTTAAGTTCTGTAAAAAGTGTTTTCATAAAAGTTGCTTATTTTTATTGTTAGATCATCTGTCAAAAAGAAAATTCCAAAAATCGTCACTTTTAATAAAGTGATAGCTTCTATTTAAGCCATTTAGCTTATTGTTCAGCTTTTTTCAAAAAGCAATTTTCATTGTCATAATTTTCATAAGTTCCCTGTCACTTGTAGTATTTATAATAATTTTCTTAGATTTTTATCTTATCATTTAGTATTTATAATAAATAATAATAATTAAAATAGTTTTAATTAAAAATCCAAAAAGAAAATAGTTTAAGTATATAAATTAAATCTCAGATCCATTTTTATAATTTTTCTAGCTTGAACACATTATTTAGATTCTGTAAAAATTGGATTTGTAATTTTGTCTGTTCATTTACTATTATTCTCATTTAAATTAGTTTAAATAGTTTTTAAATAGTGATTGAGTAAATAATTAATAAAATAGTGTAATAATAGTTTTTATAAATTTTTTATAATTTTTTAGGATTCCTGTAATGGTTAATTAGTTTTATAAAATATTTCATAATTTTCTAAGTCATTTTTAGTATTATTAGTAATTTAAATTAGTTAAATTAGTTTAATTAGTATAATTAGTAATTAATTAATATTTAATTCAGAAAAAGACTAAAATATTTATTTTCAATTTTTATATTTCTTTTAAGTCATTTTAGATTTTTAGAAATTAATTTTGCAAATTTTTAGTGTAATTTTGAAATCTTAATCCTTTTTAGATTTGTTATAAATTAGTTTTAATTAACTTTTTAAATAGTTTTAGTAATTAATTAATATTTAAATATTAAAATAATCAAAAAAATAATTTTCTTTTTAATTTAATTTTCTTTTCATTTTAAGTTTGGAAAAGTTACATTTTCACCCCCTGTAGTTTGTAAATGTTCATATTTAACCTTTTTCCATTTACGTGATTAGTCTGTTTGTATTAGGTTTTCCCCAAGCCTAATTCTGTTTCCCTATAGTGTAGAATTTTGTTAATTATCATTTTCATTAGTTAACAACACCAAATAATCATTCTTAATCTGGTTACTATTCCTAATCACTCATTCACAAAACGTTTTCCAAACACAATTTCAATCTCGTTGGGACTTAACGACCCTGTGAGAACACTGTGCTTTCAACGAATCATATATTGATCACTTCCTCCCTCATGCTTGACTTAGTTGACCAGGAACCCTTGGTTGATTTAGTTGACTATTTTGGAGTGAGTCAGTTTTATTCTTAATTTTAAGTTTTTTTTATATGTGTGTTTAATTGATTTGTACCAAGTGCTTTATATGTTGTATGTCTTAATTTTAAGACTTTTGATATTTAATGTGTTTAATGTTAAGAAATTAAGTTTAAAAGATATTTAATGTTTCAAAATTGTGTTTAATTTACTTGTACATATTGCTTTGTTAGTTGTATTACTTAATTTTAAGATATTTAATGCCATTAGTGTGTTTAAATTCCATTTTAAGTTTAATGACATTAGTGTGTTTAAATTAGTTGTACATGTAGCTTTGATGATTGTAATGCTTAATTTGAAGTATTTCTACATTTAGTAGGCTCAAATGCTTTATAAGATAGTTAGATTTTGATTTGATTTTTCTGAATTGTCTATTAGCTAAAGTTATGAATTGTCTATTAGCTAAAGAGATTACGTTTGATAGAGTCGATGTTTGTTGCCACCTGTATGTAGGCTCGATACTAGTGAAGCGTTGTATATGGATGTATCTATAGTGGGTGTGATACCCTTCCAAAAAAGCCGTTTGTACCTCCTTTATTTTCCCTTTATTATTATTATTATTATTATTATTATTTAATAATTTTGTTTATATAAAAAACTATAAATCTTCGGAACAAAAAATATAAAGTTTGATAAGTGAAAACTAATAAACTGACAGAAAATACGAAACAGAAATTGATAAAAAAAAAATTGTGTTGTACTGTAAATTGAATGTGTAAGAGGGTGGAAGACAAAATAAGGTGTTTGTTTCTCTAAAAAGATCTTAACAGCCTCTTAATAGACCAAA
Source organism: Artemisia annua (assembly GCA_014162995.1). Lineage (NCBI taxonomy): Eukaryota > Viridiplantae > Streptophyta > Magnoliopsida > Asterales > Asteraceae > Artemisia > Artemisia annua. The sequence goes on along the minus strand of LBNU01008472.1, from coordinate 126,124 downwards.
GCTCTTAGTCAGTTTGAGTTTTTAGGTGTTAAGTGTGTTTGTTTTTTATTTTTCTTTCAGAAGCAGAAAGTGATAAAAACATCTAAATTGACCAGACATGGAAGAAGCATTTTAATGCCTCTAGTTGAACTAATAAATATTCAGACATTTTCTTTAAAAAAAATAATAATAAAAAAAATAAAAATAAAAATATTATTTGATTCAGATTCAGATATTTCTGCCTCAGATTCAGATTCAGATGTACGAGTCAGATTTAAATTTAAAGCCTCTGAATAAACAAACAAATAGTATTTTTTTTTTTTTTTTTTTTTTTTTTAGCAAATATTACAATTAGTTTAAATCTCATGCACTTACGAGATTTAGATAAATTCAAATGTAAATTTTGAATTATATTGAATCCTGAGAGACTAATAATAATTTCGACCGTATTTAATATTTATTCTTTCTAGTTGAGGTTGTGTTACGAACATTACGCTAATACACGATATTGTACATACATTGTATCATATGAATCTGATACGACCAAAGGTGACACGTCACATGTCATTCTTGTCCCCTCCTCTGGATGTCCACCACTTAGACAATCCTGAACCTTTTGATCGCACACATAGGTTGCACCAAACCCCAAATGCATCCCTATAAATATCGGTTAATTTCCTTGAAATGGACCAAGTCATTCTCGATACAAAAATACACACACTAGTCACATCATGAGTATTACCCCAACTCTTGGTTCATGCGAAATTTTGGGGTCCTTACGGTACGTGGGAAACCAAACGGTTGACTACCCCTACCACCCGATACGTACATCACGTAAACAATGATAATAGTATATATAAAGTCTTGGATGTATCTGTTAAATTCATAAACATTAGGAAAATTATGTAAACCGATAATTTTACACTTAAGTCCGTAAAGTTAAACTAAAAATTACTTTTTTTTTAATAAAGTTTTGAGCTTGAATATAAATTCTATACGTTATTGTACATTCAACTTCTAAAATTTATAAATTACACAGTCCTTTTTAAATTTGTTTGTTTGTGCAATTTGGACACTTATTTTCTTTTTCTTTTTTTTTGGTTAGTTTTTTAATAAGAAAATTTTAGTTTTGTGGGAATAAAATTTCAGTTTTCCCAAAGGATTACTTTTTCTTGAATATTAGACTATATATATATATATATATATATATATATATATATATATATATATATATATATATATATATATATATATATATATATATATATATATATATATATAACATCTTTCGAAACTAATACAGACGCACAACTTGGAACTTCGCCTTCTAAAATAACATCGTTAGTGCATCCTAATGCCCATGTCTCTATACTATGAGATTTTATTTTTTTATTTTTTTTTTGAAATCATTAGTTTTGTCAAATAACATTTTATGCCCTTCCTTGTTATGCTTAATTATTTTTCTACTCATATGATTTTAAGAAGTGAAATAATCAATGAAATTGATTATAAGAGAAAATTGATGATTTACACATGGTATGTTTTCGATGTTATGTTTTTGTGATGTAGAAGGATGACTAAGAATATAATGCATGAGCTGTCCATTGAGTTGGTTTTCCATGCAAGTTTAGTTCTTTTATGGTTTGACAAAGATGTATTTTGAAGAAACCTATTTGTGAATCTAGACTTATAACAGGGACACATTGGTAAACATAGGTTAATGCAAAAGCTATGTTTGACTATCTCCGCGTCAATTTAACATCAATACTTTTTACCCAATACTTTTTACCATTATCGTTATCTTTACCCAAGTAATGATTAATATCTTAATTACTCTTTTTACACATGCAACACTCAAAAACAAACATAGCTTATACACACACTTTTTTTCTTCCTAGTTTGTACTACCAAATAACGCAAAATTGGTTGCTCCTTTTTTGGTCCACAAAAACATGTAACAATAACCACTTGTAATGATACCACCACATACGATAAACTCGCGTGGTCCATTCCACTACTACGACAGGTTTTATCTAAGTTGTCATTATTGGTTTAGATTTTTTTTATGAGAATGAGAATATAGTGGATATTAATTTAGAGATGTTGACTTTTACAAAAATAATTCTGCTTGAAATGATCAACATGAATATCATTGTTAGTGTTTTGCATTAGTGGTGAACGGGATGAAGTTACGTATATGATTGTATGATTTTATCTTATACATATTTATTCTTTTTTTTTTGGACGAGTGCTATCAATCTCCTTTTTCGCATGCAATTCTAGAATGTGTTGTTTAGATTTAACATTTATGGTTTGGATAAAAACAATCACCAAATGGATTAGTTGTAAGATACTTAATATCTTCAAAAGAGGTCTAGAGTTCAAACATCACTAGGTACACATGTAGAGGTGAAAATCAGTCATGAGATCCTCTATTACGACGTGTACATATGAGTCAAAGACTCGCCCTCCTAGGCAAGAGAGAAAACTCTATCCGTTGGCCTATTCACCATGCCCATTTATAGCTTGGATTGCTAGACCATGTTTTCGTATTTCATTACATTAGTTTTATACGGAGTACTAAAGTTTGCTGTATGGAATTAGAAAGTTATTCAACTCATGAGATCTAACTGTTCGGGTGATCTCAAGTATTAAACTAAGTTGACGTTAAGTTTTAATTTTATTTCGTTTGACCCTGGGAGTCTAGTTCTTTGATCAGGCTAATTCGCAAACTGAATTGACTTGAGAAAATTGGCTCAAAACCTGGTGAATGATTCATATAATTTATTATTTTATTTCAAGTTATATAAATGTGTTCTTATCTTTTTCCCCATTGCATTAGTATTATGCAATCTTTCTGATTCCGTTTCTTCAACTAATTTTAGGCTTCTTTTATTAAAGAGGATCTCTGGTGTCATAGTGTAACATGATTGACTGTACAAAGTTAACGCAAGTTTAAAATTTCTTTTCTGCATGTTTTTTTATTTTCTACAACGAAGTTCTTAGTTAGTTAACTTGTACAACTATTCTAAAAAAAAAAGGGTTAACTTGTACAAGTTACTAAAAGATGAACCTGTTAGGACTATAAAATCCATATTACACTATGGCCCATTAGATGTCTCATTGCTGATTTGTTGTCTTTCCTCTCGTTCGTGGTTAATCTTGTTTTATCCAAATTTACACTGAACTATACGTTATTTTGATGTACGTTGTTGTATCAAAATAGAACCAGTAACCAAAAATCCGAATGAATTCTGGGTGGAGTCGCGGACTAGGTTATTCTCTTTAAGATGTTTGTGGTACTGCCCATAATTGTGCAAGACGCTATCAACTTCCACATTCCAAGGATAAGACAGGGCAATACTACCTAGTTACAGGTCTCTACTGCACGCATATCCCAACATAGTGAATGCTTAGAAATTCAGTTAAGAGTATAGATTGTTGGTGATATAAAGTGCAATGCTAGAAATAACAAGATTACTCTGAGATCCTACCTTAAAAGTTATACGAACTAACAAACATATGTTAACTGTGTAAAGAGTTGACAGCTATATATTAGTTTCTTGGCGGTTCACATTCTAGCAGTCCATGACTGATAGGGCTCTGAGCCCAGAAATGGTTAGCTATCCAACCCAATATGATTTGTGTAAAGCAACTCACCAAAAGCCGAAAGGAGATACCCAAGCCAAAACAGATCAAACAATTCACAGGGTTTCGAACAGAACCAGTTCTAAAACAGCTAATACAGTTTCGCGTGTGGTTCAACTCTTCCTATTTCGTTTGTGGTTGTTAACTAGTGCATATTCATGAAGATAAAAATTTTAATGATCAGCCCATTAAAAGTGATCACTACATTAAAAACAATGTGCTTACTTGGCATAGAACAGATAAAGTTATTATGAAAAAGACCACCCAGGCATGATCAGAACCCAACATTGGATGCATAAAAAAGACGCCTTGTTTTTGGTGAAAAATCCGAATGAGGTATATTGAGGTCATGTGGAAACTAGCAAAGAAGATGCAGAAATCAGGTAACTTGTTTCTTTTGTCTCTACTTGCATTGTATAGATAAATTATCAAAACACGAATTACGAAATAACCTAACTAATGCACTAATACGTATGGTTTCACACCATCCTCACTGTCTAGCATCCATTACAGATATAACCATAGTACAAACACAAATACATAAAATAGTAGTCATTGGTACCCTAATAAGTTCAATTTCAACAGGTAAAAAAGACATGCAAATGATCATGACTCGAATGGGTCACATATAAAAATTTGTTTGCTATAGAAAAGAGTCTGCATTAGTTGATTAAAAATTCACATTGTTGCAGCCTAAATGTGACAGTCCATAAACTTGTCAGGTTCTGAGAACCAGAATGGTCATTTATGTAGTCCAATGTTGATTTATATAACCTACTTAACATAATCAAGTAAACCAATCAATCATTCCAAACTGAGCCAGTTCAAAAAGGACTCCTATAGTTTCAGGTTCCAGTTTAACTTTTCCTATTTGCGGTATTGTGAACCAGCGCATATTCCTAAAGATCCAGATTTTAAGATCAACCCACTAAAAGTGATAACTGCAATTAAGCAATGTGTCCTAAGTATAAAACAGAAAAACAAAAGTGCTATTTCTGAACATACAAATCGTTCAAAAAAGTATCAACTTCGCTAAACACAAACACGGGTGTTGCCAAAAGGAATCAAGATTAATCAACTATACCATATCACTTAAACAAAAAGGATTATACGTTTCCAGTTTCCACAGAACGTACACTACTCATTCTCCACAATTTATACTCAAAGAGGATTAAACTTTCAGATAGAATGTACCATTTACCATCCAATAAACCTAATATATGCCAAACAAAAATTTTGCCAAACAGTTCACTTGCACCTATTCCAAAAACCACCTGCAAAACACAAAGTTACAATTCGAGATCAATTACTAAGGTGACGTTTCAGATTGTTTCGCTTATATAATTTTTAGATAGTCAGAATCATATTGTCAACTGTAACAAAGAGGAATGGAGCAGTTAGTGTTTGGATTTGTGTTTGCGTTTGTTGTACCAGAAGAAAATAATATCAGTTCCACATGTGTTCGGCAATTCTGATGTAGTTTGAAAAACCAACTCTGTAACTACTTAATTGGTTCTTTCACCCTCAAATAATCATATAACTATAATCTGTTTGCCTAAATCCAAACAAGCAAAACTAATTATCTGCCCTATTAAAACGCAATAATCATAAAAACATGCAGTTCCAAACACCCTCTAAACCATTACCACATAGACCAATATAGGAAATTTGTAAGAAAAAACCATGATGCTCAAATTACCTTGTTGAAACGAATAGTACGGCTGCACGAGCAAGTCCTTTATGCATAACTAGAGGGTGATTTCTGATGGGGGTCGGGTTGGTACGATATCTGGGGATATCCAATATGGCCCGCATGTATAATCAACAAATTCGGGCTCAAAACCTTCTAGTATGAGTAACTTATGTAGTGCTTCAAATCGGTTGTTCTTTTCAGTGGTAGTGTGGAAATTCAGGCGAAAGTTGTTTCCATACTCTTGACATTTTTGTCGATAAAATTGGAGGTTTTCCGCATCTGTTATTAGAATGGAAAATCGGCGGAATTCTTGTACCAAGAGATCTGGGTAATGGTGGTGACAAGATGGGCATGTGTTTTCCAATTGAAACCAGGGGACAATACAAAATCGATGGAAGTAATGCCCACAAGGTGGAAGTCGGTGAATCTCCTGTTGGTTAAGAAACGGGCCATGGCAAAGAGTACACTGAGTTTGCGCCAATGCGACTTCTGATTCCGGGGTGACGCGAACTTCCATATAGTATGGGAGTAGAAGTAAGAACCAGCATTGTTCAAAACTTTGTCAATTTTCTTCAATCAAGTGTCCCAAAGTACCTAATGAACAAACAAATGATACCACATTCAATACATATATCATCGTCTCAATTCACTGATCCAAAACAACTATTTGTTTAGACTAGTCTCATGAATTACAAACAAAACGACAATCGATAATCCATAAAGCAAGTTTAGGGGCAAACGTTGCCAAGCTGCCGTTAGATCCACTATAACACATACATTCAACAATCAATATGAAAACCTAGTTAATCTTATACAAATAAACAAGTAGTTTCAGTGCAGTTACCTAAAATATCTTCAAAAAAAAAATAAAAATAAAATATAAAATAAAACTTTCTTGAAACACCCTTATTCAGTGTTAGAATACTTAAAAATGATAGTTACAATGACAATAAAGCTTAATGATATGTAATAATATAAAAGGGTTAAATTAAGATGTTATGACGTACCAACCGGAACGATGCAGGAACAAGGTGGCTGTGGAAGCGCTGATAATAACGCACACAAAATAAAATAATCTTTTAGTATTTTACTATGTGTTATTTGGTTGTGGGATATGTTAGGGTAACTGCACTGAAACACTTGGTTCTTTATTAGATAGTATAAATGGTTTGGTCACTGACTAATTAACAATCATGTTTGTAAATTGAACACATCGTAGTAACAAGATAAAGTGAGCATCCAATGATTGGAATAGCTCTCTATGGGAGTGGTGCGGGATATAGATTATGTCACCTTTAACTCAGTTCACGGTTTTGGTCAATCGCCCACAACTTATTGACGAAATGCCCTAAACCTTTCCATAAATGTTGACTGTTTAATTAACAATCGATATATTTAATTATTGGTCTCATTTTGCACAGAACTTTCTACTTAATCTGTCATCATAACTAATATATTTCTTTCGACCAAAAACCACATTTGAAAAACGGTGTGATGAGTATCAACATAAAATAAAAAAAAAAAAAAAAAAAAAAAAAAAAAAAAAAAAAACTACGATGGCTTTATTTCTTAGGATTTTAGCTTCATTAGACCTCTGGTATTGTATGAATCAACACAACTCGAAAAGATGCTCTTATTATTATCACCTGCAAAGATTGTTTCTCACAAGGATGATTGTATTCAATGGGTTCCGGCGACAATGGTCAATTCACGGTAACTACCGCCACTAGGATATTGATGTCCGTACCCGATGAATGTCCACCACTATGGGCAAGTTTTAGTTGGTTTAAACATCTTCCACCTAAAGTTAAATGTTTTCACTGGCTAGCCCTCCATGATGTTATTCCTGTGAAAGAAGTGCTTCTACACCGATATGTTTCATTAGCTCCACTTGAAGATCTATGTTTATGGTGCCTTGAGCATGTGGAATCTATTTGTCATCTGCTTCTTCATTGTCAGTGGACAAACGCGATTTGGAGAAGTCTTTTTCTTTGGTGGGGAGTGGAGTGGGTTTGCCTCAAACCTTTCATCAATTTGTTAGGGATTGGAATGAAGGTATGAGTCCTTGGCTTAGCAAGGGATGAAAGCTCGTTGGGCCACGCACAATCTTGTATGTGTGGCTTGCAAGAAACAATCTAGTCTTCAATAACAAGGTTACATGTTGGTCGGATATGGTAACAAGGATCAAGCACAAAAGCTTTCAATGGGTCTTGGATTCCAAGATATGTTCTTCCAATGATTTTCATATGTGGATGAGTCAACCACTAGCTCTCTTTGGTCTGAACTATAATTCCTAGACATCGTTTATGTTTCACTAAAATTATGGTGTAGATTGATTAGGTGAGATCTTTCTTCACTTGGTTTGTCACTTGGAGCGAGATCTTATCTTAAGTATTGTACTTGTTTTTCAATGTTCATGTTGAAGTTAATGACATGTTCTTTTTGCCAAAAAAAAAAGTTTGAAGATTGTTTAAGAAAAGTTTTTCTCACTTTCCTCTCCAACTTCTTTTTCTTTCTAAAAATAAATTCAATAACACAAAAAACATTACATTTTCTTTTCTTTCCTCTCAAAATTTAACTCAAGAATACAATATTATAGTGTTTGTTTATGTAGATGATGTTCGTACACCTTAGCAAATGACTATTTTGCCCTTTTCTTGTTAGAGGCAAGGTACGCCGATAAGGTTATACTCGGTGCTATGTTCACCAAAACCATCACCGTCACGGCTCCATGTCAGCACCACATCACATGTTACCAAACTTACCACCAAAGAACTTTTATGGTGACCATCAAACCAATTTTATAAAAATACCCCATCTAATGGTGCTTCACCTCCATAGTGACCATCCTTATGTCGGGTGTTATGGTTACTCCACCACTTTCACCTCAGCGTAACATCAGCTTTTTAATATTCCATCTAACAGACAACCTATCAGACGAAATGGTGACCATTTAACTAACCACTAAGATTACTGGCATGTGATAATTCGCATACCTTTTATTGACCAAAACCCGACCAAATTGACCAAAAACTAACCCATAATTGTCAAATATTTGTGTTTTTGTGTTTTTGAATGTGCAGGTGTGGATTATAACAAAAGGATGAAAAATCACGAGAAAATGACAAAAACGAGCACGGGAATTAGAAAAGTGTCGAAAGCCGGAGCCGGGAAAGCTAGTGGTCAAAGTCAAAGTTCATAAAGCCCATTGAAGTCCTCAAAGTTTCAGAAATGGCAAGAAAGACCCTTGGAGCATAGTTTGAGAAAGTTACACATTTGGTCCTCCAAGTTTCAAGAGTTGACAATTTTGGCCCTTTTGAAGATATTTTTGGGATATGACATCAGGCCCCTCAACAATCAAAAATATTGCAAAAGAGGCCCTTGGGATAAAGATTTGTGATGTTGATAGCTTGGGCCCTCATAATTTCAGAATGTTCACAATTGGTCCCTTGGTTCATATTAGATACTACACGGATCCTTACCCCTTTTATAACCCAAGTTTAATACAAACCCAACATAAACAAACACAACCCAATAACTTTTACTTATCTCCAACTTGGCCCATCAAACAACATAAGCCTACCATTCCTTTTATAAACCCATGTATCCACACCTGTGACCCGATCCCTCACCCTTTAACCCGGTCAATACCCACCCACTTACAAGTCAAACTAAAATAAAAAAATAACCACAAGGGCGCATTTTACTAGATTGTCTTCCCCAAGAGTTACCCTGCCACATCATGTTTTTCCAAAGATTCTAAGTACGAGGATTATCCTTCTGGAAGCTCTGCCATGTGTCAGAAATGTTGTCATAAACTCTCCTACGTGGCTCTAACAAGCTATTGATTGGACAAACTAACGTGGAGAAGGAGATGAGGCTCAAATCAACGGCTAAATATTGGTGGGATGTCGACATTGAGATAAGGAGAAGGATTGTGTGGCCATGATTGAGTTTCTAGCATCTTCCTAAACCCTAGCACCCCTCACCTTGTGCTCGGTTATAAAAACCCCTGTTTTCACCATTTCTAGTGTGTAGTTTTTTTTGTAACGAAATGTTGTCAAACTTTCTTTTCAGATGTAGTTTTAGCTTAATAAACATGTAATTCCAGTTTATGAATAAAAGTTCTAAGTTAAGTTTGTGTTTTCCATCTTTACTTAATTTGCAATTTAGCTTAAAAGGTTGTTAAGTAGCTTATTTCTTGTTTCAAAACTCTGTTTTATTCATACCTTAGCTTTCTCAAAGTTCTTTTTTTTTATTTAGCAGATCTTATAAAAAACAAANAGGATCAATTACTCCTCCACTAGGCGTAAGCACCTAAGATAAACTATTAAAGAGGGCTTTATAAAGGGTTGTAACGTAAGGTGTAGGGATATGATAACACGGTTTGGTTGGAATAAGGGGTATTTAGTGGTGGCAAGCTAATTATCATGATCAAATACATGCACTATACATCGTTGCTTAAGTCAAGACTCGACTCAATCTTAGTCTAAAAATGAAATAACAAAAACTAAAAAGAAACATAAAAGGAAACGAGATGGTAGTCCGTATGTTTTTCTTCTTTCTTTTTCATATTTTTTTGTATTTTTCTTGATTTTTTTTTCATACACTCTTGCCCTACCATCCAAAATATTACATCATAGGGGATTTGCATTCCCCTTACACTTGAATCTTTACATAACTTTACAATCACTATTCTAATGACTCGAATTAAGATAATCGAAAAACTTGAAGTACTTTTTAAATATTTAGCACGTATAGGGGTAATAATGTTGTTCTTCCCCATTACTTCATTACACTAGTACTTTACCCATGAGTCCCAATCGTCCCAAAACAATATGTACAAGGATATGACTTAACTTAGCAACCATGTAATTGATCGGATAATTAACTAAGGGTTTAACAAATGTTTTCACAATAATGCACCAAAGGTGGGTGCATACAAGGTAGGCTAAGGCGATTTGGGTGTACATTTAGTGGGGTGTAAACAAATTATCACTTTGAGTAAGATGCTCAAAGGTCGAAACGAAAGGATAGGCTCGGAGGGGTGTACTAGGGGTATCGTGTACCAAAAATGGATACAACGCAAAGGGTGTGGGAGAATTACTTGACCAATGAAGTCAATGTAATTATAACAAATATACGGGTGTAAAACAATGGGTTAATCCTAATGCCTCTTATCATGTAGTAAATCTTAACTACACGAATGTAGTCTCACTTGTGGATTTGAGATGGTCCTAACGCAAGTTCTAGAATTTAAATGCTACCGGTACTCACATCATAGCACCAAAGATGGGTGCTTTTCCTACCAATTCTAGGGGCGAACCTCACATTTGGGGTGGAAAATTTTTTTAGTGGTACGGTTTTGTGCTAGTCATACAATGTCCTATCCATGAGACGCTCATTAAGATCAAGGTTTCACTTCTAAATGTTGTAAAAATTTTTAAATTGGCGCTAAAATTGCCCTAACAAACATTTCTATTGGATTTATTACAAATTAGCTATCAAACAAAGCAAATCATCAAGCATAAGTATATTCTCAACGGTGCTTTCATTTACCCCCCTTACACTTAAACCGAACATTGTCCCCAATGTTCAAATAAAAGACGTAAAAGTAAATATACTCCCCTGAATCGTTTGATGTGGATAGTGAAGTAACATGGTTAGATCTTCTTCCAAGAGAGACGAACGTTCAAAGCTTCCCTTCCAACATAATAAACGTCTTCTTGTCCAAAATAACCTGTTAACCTGAAAAAGATAAAGGCCAACCTCGCGTAAAATCGGCGGTAAAATCTATATAATAAGATATAATGCTTGTGGAATGAATATATTGCAGAATTCCTGGAGATTATAAGTTAAAGAATTGACAAAACTTTTTAGGTTTCCTAAAAAATACAAAACTTTCAAAAATTGCAGAAAATTATAACCTGACGCCGTCAGGTGTTAACCCTGACGCCGTCAGAAAGTTCTGACAGAATTCTCATGTTAAGCTTCCGGGAAAAATTCTGGAAAAACTAGATCTTACTTCCTGGAATTCCTGCAAAAATTCATTATGACTCGATACAAGCATTTGACTCAAACAAGTACTAATATGTAATCTAATTTCGTTGTTATGATTCATGTTCATTCGTTCTTTATAAACCGATTTGGATTTCCCTTACACTTATCTTTTGCAAAATACCTTTATATGTAGTTAAGACGAAGTTGAAAAAAAAATAAAGCATTTTCACAATTTAGTTTGAAGCATGAATCATTAACAAGAAATATAACTTACATACGGAAACAAATAAAATCAAATAAACACACAAAAACACACAAAAAATGGGTTGCCTCCCAAGAAGCGCTTTTCTTTATTTACGAGTCTTGTAGCTAGACTCAAAGTCACCGTACATTACGTGACTTCGTCGTTGGTCACGGTTCCTAAGTCATCCTCTTTTCCGGTTTT
>LBNU01008472.1:84393-114289 GCA_014162995.1 Artemisia annua | reverse complement strand
TACCGTGAAGGTTACAATGAGACCGTATTACACACACATAAACCAGTGTTGCTTAAAAATGACAACAATTAGTGAAAACTATGTTGATCTTGTTTTTGAAGCCAGGAGGTCTCATGTACGTCTACATATTGACGACTTAGTTCTCTCATCCGACGAACTCGCATTTGGATCTTCGGCACAAAGGCACAGACGTTTACATTGCTCTCGGAACTGTCACTGTGAATGGTCTGAGCTTAGGTTTATTACTCCCTCCCTTAACTAGTGGAGCCTTTTCTTTTTCATCTGGGCCTCCCCTCGTGAAACTAACAAACCCCTTCTCTATAGCAGCGGATAAAGTAGACAGCTGAAACTGTAGCACAATTTGGTGGTCGATGGTTGTCGTTCGGGGAGCATCATTACAACATAACTCACATAGTATTGCACAGAAGGTTGGTAATAAGCTCCGATGAACACATACACATACTTGGTACCTCAATGCACAATTCCCTCGATCAACCAACGTACTGAAGATGAAACACTACTTCTTCTGGCATGTTCTTCTCCCTCCTGATGGTTGCGAGTTATCGGAATCATCATAATCTTGTGTACATGCCATTATTACCCGTACTTTACACTTCTGATGCAATATAGATAGACCATGAAAGCATAATTTGTGAGTATATGTCACAAAAGTATACTCTCAATACAATTCTCTCAAATCAACCTTTAAACGAACCTCCTTTGAATTCACCGGCTAATAGTAATGACCACATGTGGAGACAGCCCGATATGACCAACTTGAAAATGAAGTAAACATCCCATTTTGTGACTTAATGCTTGTTCGATAGATGTGACTTAATACCTGTACTGAGCACTACAACGTAACTCCTTTAAGTATGAGGTTGCATGAGATATTCGTCGCTTGAACAATCCACTGCTTCGCGTGACACTGAGTACTACAACGTAACTCCTTTAAGTGATAGCTATAAACTGTGAGCACTACAATGTAACTCCTTACATCAGTTATAACTAGATTATCAAGACTGAATTTCCATATGCGCAGACAAGTTATCTTCAATAGTCGTGCATCCAACCACCCCTAGACTTTGAGATAAAATAAGTACACTCTTTGAAATGCCACTTCAAAATCAAATCAATAATACCGTACAATAACTCCGTAGTCATTTTTGTTAAACAAAGCAATTCTAGCCGTGAAGTTATGTATCCCCGTGAAATTTATAATATGACCAATATACCACTATTTAGCAAATAATTATTAAAACATATCCAAAGTATTTGAATAATACTTTAGTATGTTTAAATAATTTTACCAGCCTATTAAATCATTTCTGATTCATGCCCAGTCCACGAAATCATGTGATAGTGTAGCCCTATACACGATCCAATTCATATCAGCCCAATTCAGTAGCCCTTCTAAAAAGAATGACCCGATCCAACCACACCATGTGATAACAGGTTTGTGTTATAACAACTTAAACAACACACGTAACCTAAACCTAATCACATACATCTTTTATTCCGCCCACCACTTATCCTCTCACTCACCAAACTCGTTTCAAAAATTTCCACATCTCCCACACATCGATCAGATATCATCTTGTTTTCGTCATGAAAAAACTAGTCTCATACACAGAATTCAAATATCAACATCCTTATATCACAAACAAATCAGCACCTTTTTGTTACTGTCGGTTAAGAACAATTCAAGAAGGCATCTTGAAGGCTTCAAGATCCTTTAAAAAGGGTCTCAGGTAAGGTTTGATTTTGTTGTGATGTTTATCGTTGACTGAACACGAGGAAGAATGAAACGAAAACGTTTTGTTCTTTCTCAATATGTTCGGATATTAAATCAAGAAGCTTCTCATCTAAAGGATCTGTGATGAAACGGTTCAATTAAAATCTTATTGAAAGATTGTGAAATAGTTGTACCATCTGAGATCTTGAAAAATTTGTGCTAGTCTTGTTTGATGTTAGGAGATGGGATATTGTTGTAGCAGTGAGATGGTGATGGGATTAGGTTGTTTTGGATTTGTTATTGATGTAGTTGGGTTGTTGGTAAACGATATAGATCTGATCTTCTTCTTCTGTCATTTCTTTTACGCTTTAAACTTTGGACTGATGATGTAATTACTGAAGTCTGAGTTTGGTATTTGGTTTTGGTTTGTGGTCATGGTCTTCTCTACTCCATCTTCTCGAAAGCTTTCAAAAGATTTCGAAAGTTTCTGTCCAAAAGTTCTCGATAATATCTGTAACTTTTCGAAAACCCTTTCAACTTATCGAGAAAATTTTTGAACTTTTCGAAAGTGTAAGTTCTCGATAAATCAGGGCTTGAACTTCTCGAAAAATAACTTTTCGAAAATAGAGGGTTTGAACTTTTCGAAACTTTCTTTACAAGAAAGTCTGATTTTTTCCGGCGATTATTCCGACCAAAAAATTCCGGCCACCCTGTTCCCAGATTCCGATGAGTTTTCTGCTAAGTTTTCCGACCTTTTACATGACCACTTTTAGACCAGATTCACGGATGGTACAAAACAGTCGAATATTAGTATTGTACAATGGCTGATAACATGGACTTAACAAAAGAGACCACAAAATCAGTTTTGATAACTAGTATAAAGCAGATCTGGACTGTTTGACCATAAGGATACAAAAAAAATATGTGAAGAAACTGTTATATGAAAAAGATAAGGAAAAAAATTTCCCAGATCCCGAAAAAGTGATAAAAAACAGCTTCAAACACATAAATCGAACCACAAAAATCAATAAAGCAAACACCATGAGCTCCGATACCAATTGTAGGACCGAAAATATACAAGATTTATGTGGTTCGGGAGGTCTTGGTTGATCAAAGATGATGAAAGTATTCATCTTTCTAGTGAGAGAAAGTAGAGAGAGGGTGGAGAAAATAAGGATAACTTTTATTAAATGAAACAATAAAAAAATGACCTAACACTTTCCCACACCCCTCATGGAGAGTCATGAGGGGTATTTATAGGCTCGTTACAACATTACTTTTCCTACTTGACAATAGTAGTCCCTGTAGTATCTAATCTAGTCCATTTCACTTATGTGACGTTATCTTTATAAAAAAGGCGAAGCTAACAAAATTGTATTGAGCTCTAGTCATGATGTTAATGGGTGATCTAGGGTCAATGTACGCTTTCCAAATATGCAAATGCCCGATGTTGCATGGTATGTTGAGATTAGATGGATCGCCCACCTTGAAAATTGGGTTACCTAGGATGTATGGGGTCTCGGATTCATCGAATAGATTCTTATGATATGCTCGCTCTTCCTTAGTGGGTAACCTATTGAAGTAATCCTCCTCCTCTACTTCTTCTATTTCGCTAACCTTAGCCTTCCTATCATCCTCTAATTCCTTACTCTCATCCTTTGATTCACTATCATTCTCACTCCTATCAATTGGTCTAATGGTCACTGGTATGTGTTAATTTACACATACCTTTAGCCTAAATATCGGACCAAAAACAACCAAAAACCCGACTATGAATGCCAAATTTGTATTGTTTTTTTGTTTGTGATGTGCAGGTAAGGATATTGTGAAAATGGACAAAACCGAGCCCAAATCGACAACACGAGCACGAGTTATGGAAAGAGTTCAAAAGCCGGAGCCGGAGGAGCATTTTTTTCATATTTGAGCTTAAAACGTCAACAAAGGTCCTTGAAGAATCACTATTTGGCAACAAAAGTCCTTGGAATAAATTTACACAAGTGATCCTTGAATTATCAGAAATTACAAAGTTAGTCCTTGTGATATTCCTTAAAACCAAAGCTGCCAAATCCTTTAATACTTAAAGCCCATTTACCCATTAAATCCACAAACCCATAATCCCTTATTCAAACCCAAAAGCCCAATCACTATAAAACTCATACCCGACCCACTCCTTACTCAGTCAACCCACACTTATAAAAAGTCAAACAAATATAAATAATTACCCCCGCGTTTCTTTTACCCCTTTTACCCAGTTCCCCCAAAATCCTATGAACCCGAAAACTACCTTCCCACAAATTACCCACTTCCTCTTCAATTTAACAGCAATTAAGGGCAATAAAGACATTCCCCACCACACCTGACAAGTCTGACAACAAAGAATGGCACGTGGCAGGTGATTATTGGATGGAACGCGTCATAAAGGTGATTCAAGGCTTCTGATTGTCAAGGGCGTGTAAAGGGGATCAAATTATGGATATTCTTAGAAGATGCTCTCTCCAGGACCTTCCAAGTTTCTCTCCTCAGTTATAAAAGGAACCTCACACTCTCTAATTCGTTTGGTTAGGTGTTAGGAATAGGAGTAGTGTAGTTTAGCTTATCATTTAGCTTTTATAAACGTTTTCTAGCTTATTGTAACTTTTTAGAGCTTCCTTATTGTATTCATTTAAAGTTTTAATAAAATTGTAGTTTACTCTTAAATTCCTTCACTTAAACTTCAATGCAATTTGATTTTCAAAATCTTTTTCCAGCTTTCATTTACTGCTCTTATTAGCTCATTCAATCTCAATAGCAGCTTGTGGTGAGTTTTGTTGTTCTGTTTCTGCTTAAAATAGTTACATGAATTCTGGTCAATGAAAGTCAACGGGGACAGAATCATGAAGAATCTGGGTGAATGATGGTAGAATATGGTTGCATAGATGGTTTTGGGATTGATTTTAGCCTATCTAAAGGATAGGCATTGGTTGGAATTCACCCTATGTCAGTTAGGGTTGCTGAATTGTAAGATCTCATTTCCTTTTTTAGAACTTAATTCATTTTGATTAGTTTAAATCTGTATTGTTTAGTAGCACTGTTTGATTGTTATTGTTTGATGCTATCCAGTTAGTTTTAGTATTGCTTGAGTGTATTTGATTCTATCTATTTTTTCATACATAATACTGCTTCTATTCTGCGTAGTTAAAGCTTGATCTGTTATTCTGTGTTTCTGCTTGAAATTGCTGCAGTTTGTTGTTGATTTATCTTCTGTTGTAGTTTCTACATCTGTTCAGACCATAGGTTAAGAGATTGTTGCATTATATCAGCTAGTGATAGTATAGTTTACCATATAAGTGGTGTTTGGATTTGCTAATTAGTAGCTGTTGTTGTGGTTTCTTTGTTGTTATTTCAATTAGTTCAGCTCACATAGGATGATATTAGACTGGAACTTGCATCAAACTGGTAGTATATTCATCAAAAGTCAAAATTGCACTAAATCTCTTTTCTGCCTGCTATTAGTTTAATCTGTTCATGCATTCCTAGATCAGTTGATGTATTATGTGTTTGTGATTGAATTTTTCATGCTTAAATGTGTTCATTTTGCACCTAGGATAAGCTTTGATTTGCTTAAACTGAGTTTGGTCAAAGAACTTGTGCAATATTAAAGTCAAACTTTGCATTAGTTTACTTGCATATCTGATTTTCTACACCTGTTCTTAGGTTCAATTAGGGTGGTAATTAGATAGCTGTGATAGGGCTTTTTAAGTTTTCCTGTAGTAAGCTAGGTGGTTGACATTTTGCCCCATTAGTTTCATGATTTTGAGCTTATTCGTACAGCTTAATATGCCTTGCAACTTTGTCCCATTTACTTGTGATTGCTGAATTTCAGTTTCATTGCATTAGATTCATTTGGCTTTGTGATCTGGTTCCATTGTTTGTTTTGAGTCTCTTTTAGTGTGATAATACTCATTACTCAGTCCTGTGCCTTCTGGATAGCATTTGTGCTTATTACATGCTTATTAATGCTTAATTTGTCCTCTTTTGACTGCTTTTGTTTGATTATGAATGAATGTTGATCTGATTAGCATGTTTTTGAGTTTGTTAGAGTACACTGAACTTTCTGAGTCATTTCTAGTCAGTTTTGTTACAAGTGCTTATTAATAAGCACTTGTAATAAGCTGTTTTAAGCCCAATAAGCACTTCTGGCTTATTTTTCAAAAAGATTTTTCTACAGTATTTTTAGAATAATATTTTAGAATTTCCATAAAAATTTCATAATTTTTCTCAATTGTTTTACTATTTCTTTTCTATTTTCCTAGTTTTAAATCATTTTTAATTCATAATAAATCCAAAAATACAAAAATAATTTTCATTTTTCTTTTAAAAATAGTTTTTAGATTTATAAGATTTTTCAAAAATAGATTTGCATTTTTTAGATCATTTTTCCATTTATTAGACTTTTTAATCATTTTTTAAATAGTTAAAAATAGTTTTTAATTCATAATAAATAAATAAAAAATCAGAAAAATATAATTCTTTTTCTCAAAATTATTTTTAATCATTTAGAATTTTTATAAATTTTGTTTGCATTTTTAGGAGTCGTTTTTCATTAGATTCACGTTTTTAATTACACGTTTACGTTTTCGTTTTTACGTTTTTGCGTTTATTGATTTCCATGCATTACATGCTTGTACATATTGCATCTTTTGTTCACTTTTATCATTAATTCATGTCATTGTAGTATAATCTCATATCCAATCAAAATATATACTCTCATTCACTTCACACGAGCACACTCGATTCGTCAAACTCGCCGTCAACCTTCGTTGGGAAACGACCCGAGGAATATTTTGGAATAAACGTACTCGAAAATACTCACATCAATTATGGCGCCGCTGCCGGGGAAGGCTTGAAACGAATTTGACGTTTACGTTTGTTGTTTTGTGATTTGAAGAACCTTCTCCCGGGAAGTTATCGTTTTTGAAAAAACAAAAAGTAAAAAAAATAAAAAAATAAATAAGAAAAGGAATACTTGTCACCAAGTATTCAACAAACTCCAAAAATATAATAAACATCCTCGGTCTTCCGTTGAAGGAGGGCGGTTGTAAACCAAATAAGCTTGAACGCAAAAATAAAGTGATACAAAAACAAAAGAAAAAATAAATATAAAAAGAAAAAGAGAAAAGATTTTGATTTTAAGTTTTCTTTGTTAAAAACCCAAAAATATTTTCTTTTTCGATTTGATTTTTGATTTATGATTGACTTTTGTTTTCAAAATACCAAAAATATTCTTCTTATCCTCTCATATTTGATTCTTATTCTCAAACCCTCTTATGTTTAATTCTTATGGTTCCGTTTTGTTTTAAGTGTGGAGAACCGTTCTTTCAAGGTTCTTGTGTTTGGTGTACGTGCGAACAATGTGGTAGTGATATTCATGATGGCGTTTGTTGGTTTTGTAACTCTCCCGCGTTTGTTCAAAGATCAATCCTTCAAAACGTTCCCGATTATTATCCGACACCACAACCACCTTCGTTCACTTGTTTTAATTGTGGAAATCCATCCGACGAAGGATTACCGTGTGGGCAATGTTTTTGTAACCAATGTGGATATGTTAATTGTATATGTTACGTTCAGAGTGCTGAAGCGTCTTACGCTTGTGATACAAGTTTTGATAATTATCCTCAAAACGATTTTAATCATCCTTTTCAAAACTCGTATGAGCAAGTATCGTATTACAATGGTGATTCTTTTCAAAGTTCGTCAAATTTTCAGATGATGGATGAAGTTATGGAGGAACTGAAATCTTTTGGTGGAATGCTACAAAATTTTACGGATAATCGTGTTACTCATACTCCCGATCCTCACGAGAAGTCTATTGCAGAATTACTTGCTGAAGAGAGAGCGTCTAATCCTTTTAATAATTTTAATTACTACGATTACGACGATGATGAGAAAATTACGATTGTTCTTAATCCTCACAAAGATTCCGTTTTTCCTCCCGTAGAACCCGAGGACTCTCTAAAAATGGGGGACGAGCCTCTTGACACTATTCCGGCAACGGAATCAGACGAATTCAATAAGTCTAGTGTTGAGAACCTTGTCCCAATCCCAAGTGAGTCCGGGGAAATTTCTAACGGTGATTCTGAAATTGTTGAAAATGATCATCTTGATATTTCCGACTCTTCCCATCCTTCCCTCACACCGGATGAGGGAAGTGACACCATTTTGGAAGAGGCCAATGCTTTTCATGCTAATTATGATTCTATTTCGACGATGGATGATGATACTTATTTTGATTCGGAGGGAGACATCCTTTTTCTTGAAAACTTATTGAAAGAAGAACCGTTACCTTCTCTCCCTCCGATGAATAATGAAGTTGTTGATGAATCTACTAATGATAATGTTGAGATGTTCTCCGATTCCGACAATGATGATTCTTTATCTTGTGGAGACATCGACTATGTGGATGAGTTACCTTCTGAGCTTGTCAGTTTAGAAGAAGAGAATAATGTAGAAAACGAAGTTGAGTTCGATCATCTTGAAGATATTGATGACCTTGTTCCAAGGGTTTCCGAAACATTCAATATGACTTTCACAAATCCGTTATTTGATTTTGATTTGGAATTGACTCTTGATAACCCAATCTTCAATATTCCTTGTGATGAGTCCGAAATGGAACCCGAGGTCCAGGATTCACAAAATTTGATTGATTCTCTTCACGAGAAGTTCTCCGATGAACTTACTATCATTTCTCCGGGTATCGAGAATGACGAAAATGACCTTCAGAGAAACGTGCTTATTGAAGAAAAACCTAATGGTGATTTACTTCCCGACTCCGACTCATTTCTCTTTGATTTTCACTCTTCTCGTCCGCCCGCGAAACCACCCGATGTTAATTTTAAGTCCGGTACGGATGATGTTATTCTTGGAGTGGTGGACGAGACTTTTGATCATGATGATCCGATGCTTAATATTTTACCCACCCAACCCACCCATGATTTGAACGATGAATGTGTTTTTATCATCCGTGTGTTTCACCCATTCTTCATTTATCCCATCATTTCTCTATCTTCCCACTCCACCGGGAGTGAGGATACCGTCTTTGACCCCGGCATCTCCGTTTATGCTGGGTGTTCGTCTCATTTGCTCCCCCAAGATTAAGTAAATTCGGGGCGAGTCTAAGCTATACGACTCGTTACTAAACAAGCGCTTCGTGGGAGGCACCCCATGCTTATCTTTTCTATCTTCTTTCTCTTTTCTTTTACTAATGTGACGTGAGGAGGGGCGACCTCTTCCAATCTTGTGTTTCGTGGTTTTGTGTAGTTTGTCCAGGAATTTCCCGAATTATGATGACTCTCATGCTCGTTGTTTGTCTCATCTCCACTCGAGTCTCATTCTTCATGCTTTTGGAAATCCATTTTATATCCTAAATCTTATCGACTAACATCTTTGGCATACTTAATAAATGGCCCTAGACTTATGTTAGGATTACCCTTACCTTTTCAAACATTGAGGACAATGTTTCGTTTTAGTTTGGGGGGGTCAATCTTCGATTTGATTTGACTTGCACTTTCATTTGTGTCGTTTACTCATGCAACCTCGTTTTTCCTCAAAAATATAAAAAAAATTAAAAATTTTGAATAATTGTGAAAAAGAATAAGTGTTGAAAAGTTGTGGAAAAAATAGAATAAAGTTCGAATAAGTGTTTTGAACCGTGTTGACTTTCTTGTTGGCGAGAGTAGGAATAAAATTTGACTTGACCGGGCGAGTTGAGCCCTAGCTTGTTCCCTTAACCAATGATGATCATATAAGCTTGTGCTAGTTTTGTACACCAGGAGCTATAAAACGCGAATTCTTTCTTAAGAATCTGCAAGTTCCCGTACATTACTTTATACATGCGCAGCTTAAAAGTTTTCGCTAGTCTTTTACATAAGGAGCTAGAAAACGCGAATTCTTTTATTAGAGTTTGCAAGTTCCCGTACTTGACTTTATATATGCGTGGCTTGATTATCGGCTAAGCATCCGCGGATCTCATTATTTGAGATTTTCAAAATGCGGAGAATGAGAAATGATAGTGTTTATTTAGAAGTTAGATGCCATACGTGGAGTAGTGGTTCTCTTTAAAGCTCATCGAAGGTACTTGTGGCCTTTCGTTCCCATCAGCTTGTTTCACCCCATATCTTGTGTTAATTAATTAAAGATATTTCGGTTTTGACGAAATTTAGTTTTTTATCTTCTTAAGAGAATCTTTGCTTGAAAAATTGGGTACACATCAAGGATACACGCCATTGTCTCGAGTTGTATTGTATTGTATTTCGATGTATTGAGTTGTACGTATGTGGTTTCAGAGCTACCCTTTAAAGCCCGGTATTCATAAGAGCTGAGGTGCTATAAGACTTCGGATTGAGATCGGACCTTGGATCCTACTTCTAATCTAATAAGTTGGCGGTAGGTCTTGGATTGAAACCGTGAAGGTTCGGAGTTGAGAAGTTACTAAGGCAAGAAAAAAAAAGAAAAAAGTGAAAAAAGTATCAAGAAAAGTAAAAAAAAAAGTGAAAAAATCAAAAGAAAGAATAAGGATTTATGTTGAGATTTATGGATTATGTGCTTAAGTGTTAAGACTAAAGTTGGTCGCGCGTAAGGTGCATGCGAATGATCCTAGATTAGGCGCATGAGGTGCACGTGAAATGTACTCGCCAACTTATGTCTATTTTGTTGTATTCCAAAGTCTTTGTATGTATCCAATATCCTTGATGTGGACCTCATTTTTGACGCAAACCTTCTTAAGAGAAGATCGATAACTACTTAGCGTTGGGATTCTTGGTATCTTTATCGGACTAACTCATATTGGAACGAGAAAATATGAAGCAATTCATTTCTCAACTTAATTTAAAAAATTCTAGATACACTAAGATATGGGAGCTAGAGGTTTCACACAAGTGACTACGATGAGTAGTTTTGGCATCTAATAGTAAGTAAACGGTGATCTCGTTTTTAAGCTTAGTTTGGGAACTCGTGAAAAATCAAGGATGACGAATTTTATCCGTATGGTCACTTTTCTATGAATCGTGTTTATACTCTAAGACCCTAAAAGTTATTGAAAGATAATGAAAGTCGATACACCGTCACCCGAATAAGTTGTGAAAAGTTCGTAAGTAATAAGTGTAATAAATGGTGGAACAATGAAAATGGAATAACGGGGCGTTTAAGGGAATAAATGATTTCGTACCTCTTTCGAACATTTTGCTACTTTTCAAAGTTAAGTAAAAAGAGTTATGAAATTATTTATCTCTAAAGCGTGAGTGAATCCCATTGCGTGAGGACACGACAATATCTTAGTTTGGGGGATTTTGGTATGTGTTAATTTACACATACCTTTAGCCTAAATATCGGACCAAAAACAACCAAAAACCCGACTATGAATGCCAAATTTGTATTGTTTTTGTGTTTGTGATGTGCAGGTAAGGATATTGTGAAAATGGACAAAACCGAGCCCAAATCGACAACACGAGCACGAGTTATGGAAAGAGTTCAAAAGCCGGAGCCGGAGGAGCATTTTTTTCATATTTGAGCTTAAAACGTCAACAAAGGTCCTTGAAGAATCACTATATGGCAACAAAAGTCCTTGGAATAAATTTACACAAGTGATCCTTGAATTATCAGAAATTACAAAGTTAGTCCTTGTGATATTCCTTAAAACCAAAGCTGCCAAATCCTTTAATACTTAAATCCCATTTACCCATTAAATCCACAAACCCATAATCCCTTATTCAAACCCAAAAGCCCAATCACTATAAAACTCATACCCGGCCCACTCCTTACTCAGTCAACCCACACTTATAAAAAGTCAAACAAATATAAATAATTACCCCCGCGTTTCTTTTACCCCTTTTACCCAGTTCCCCCAAAATCCTATGAACTCTAAAACTACCTTCCCACAAATTACCCACTTCCACTTCAATTTAACAGCAATAAAGGGCAATAAAGACATTCCCCACCACACCTGACAAGTCTGACAACAAAGAATGGCACGTGGCAGGTGATTATTGGATGGAACGCGTCATAAGGGTGATTCAAGGCTTCTGATTGTCAAGGGCGTGTAAAGGGGATCAAATTATGGATATTCTTAGAAGATGCTCTCTCCAGGACCTTCCAAGTTTCTCTCCTCAGTTATAAAAGGAACCTCACACTCTCTAATTCGTTTGGTTAGGTGTTAGGAATAGGAGTAGTGTAGTTTAGCTTATCATTTAGCTTTTATAAACGTTTTCTAGCTTATTGTAACTTTTTAGAGCTTCCTTATTGTATTCATTTAAAGTTTTAATAAAATTGTAGTTTACTCTTAAATTCCTTCACTTAAACTTCAATGCAATTTGATTTTCAAAATCTGTGTGTGTTACTTGTGTGGATGAAGGGTGTATTCCTAATAACTCATGGAGTGGCATACATATCTCTCCAATTCTATGAGCTCTTATCTCCTAATATGTGTGATACTACTTTTGCAAATTAAAATAAAATAAATATCTAAACTATCCGGTGTAGCATAGCATGCCTAAAAGTCACATAATCGTCTCGAGGATGGAAGGCACGGAGAGCGAAAGGCTATAAAACGTTTTTGTGGAACAGCAGTTATAGTTTAGGTCTCAATTAGACCCGTTTCTCTATAACTATAGCTCTGATACCAATCTGTAACACCCTCAATTTTGTGATACGCAGCGGAATTCAAACTGGGTGTTACTTCATGGCAAAACAGTTATAACAATAGAAAACGAACTCTAATTGAGTCGTTTTAAAAGATTTATCATTCAAATTATATAAATACCAGAGTTTACAAAATGAGGTCCCAGGTGGTTCCATGTTTACAAATTACATTAAATGAGTTGGGATTGACGAATCCCATTTGTATTAACCAAGTACGTTCAAACAAATGCACTAATATTTGAGACTTAGGTATGACGGCAAAGTACCTACCGAGGTAACTCCACCGATTGATATTGGTACCCGTTAACGTATTGGTTACATGAGCTCAGTGAATAATAATAATAATAACCGCTTTGTTTTCCAACCATGAGTATGAGTCTAATTAACTCACACTACCAATATATTGTGTTCAACCATTTAATAAACTCTATGAATTTCACTCAACCTTTGTGTTGACAGTTTAAGCATGTATTTCAGGTCCATGATGTTAGAGGCTGGTACGGAGGAGCACGGATACTCAAGAAGGCTATAAATTTTAATTATCATTCGAAAATAGGCCTATTCACAATATTCGCGCTCACTACTAATAGTGATTAAATGGTTCATGATAAGGGGTCTTGGATTGGCAAGGATGGTACTTAGTGACAATAAAACAATTGGATAGTACAAAGTTTCAAAGCATTGTGTTCGGTTAAAATAGAATGTATTCCCCCCAAGGTTTGTAAAACAATTAAGTAATGGAAAGTGGGGCTATGAACTCACCGTGAGTTGGATGATGTATAATGAGAATGATGGATATGCCGTGAGAACTTCTACGAGCAACCTAGAATAATTGTTGCAACTTAGGTTTGGAATAATGTCTAAGAAAACATAAACGTGCCTATATATGTCTTTCATATTGTTCATGATGTAGTACTTAGTATGTTGTATATGTCATTGTATAAAGATGGTTTATGAAACATGTTTAGTTTATATCTTGCACTATCGTTCGGGCCGTCATAATTCAGAGGTCATGTAGTAAACGTTCGAGGAGCTAGGACACTTTAAATTGTAAATCCAGAAACTCGTCGATCCGTTTACCCAAATAAAACCCCTCACATGAAGTTCCCTAGTGTTGTAGTATTTGATAGAAAATATATCTTTGAAAGTTACATGTCCGAAAAGTTGAATAAACTTTAGGAAAGTTTATTTTGAATGAAGATTGTTATCTTTATAAGTTTCTTAAGTCTAGTACGGATGTGATATTACTTGCAAAGTCTTATGGTCATTTGATGGAGTAGATCCAAATTGGTTGATTATGTTACAACTAACACTTTAGTTAATGATTTCGGTTTAGAAAGCTTTAAGGTCTTAGCCGTGGTCTTGCCGTGGCTTTGGTCTTGGCTACCATGTCTTTTGGGATCTCATTCTTAGCCTTAGCCGAGTTTGTGATCTCAATCCTAGGCCTTTAGGTCATTTGGTTTATTTAGCCGTGACAAATCCATGGTCGTTTAGGTACAAAAAAAAGGGGCTGTTAAGAATTTTGAAGAAAAATATCACTCGTTATGCGTTTTCGGGGTTTGAGCTTCTTTAAACCTGAACGAAAACGTCGTTCCGGACAACTTTCGTGTTTTAACTTTTTGATGAAACGGACCAGAAGGGCCTCGAAAAAATACGGATTTCAAACAGAATGCTACTAGGCAGTTTCGGGTCTTTAGGTTTGCTAACTTCTTTTGGCCATAACTTTTGACTCGTGTACTCGTTTTTGATGATTAAAATTGCTATGATTTCCTTTTTAAGTCCTATTTAACAGTATGTAAGTGTATCATATCATGATTACACTATTTTGGCCGTGGTTCTCAATATAAGTCACTAGTTTCCTTGTTTACTTGCATAAAGTTAACATATAGTTCTCTTAACTTGTTTTAAAGGTTTTTGTACATCATGAACAAAACATAAAGACCATATATAGCATAAATGAAGTACTAGAATCATGTAAATGATATTGAGCAAGAGGGTGTGTTAGGGTTTCTTACAACTTTTTGCTTTCTAAAGAAAGGAAATTAAGAACAAGGATTAGGGCTTTGATTGAACTAGGATCTCTAGCTTCCAACTTCTTCAAGCTCTTGACACCAACTTGTGACTACTTGAGAAGGAACTTGAAGTCTTCTACTAGAACACTTCTTGTATGGATGGAAGATCACCAAAGGATGGAAGAAACTAGAACTTGGATCAATCAAAGCTTAACAAGAGCTTTGGAATTGATATGGAGCTTGTTTTCTTGAATAATACTTGAAGAAGAAGATCAAAGAAGAGTATGTTTGTGTGTTGTGTGTGGTGAACGACCAAGAGGGAGGGAAGGGTATTTATAGGGTCTAAAGGAGGTTAGTTTAGACTAAGGCTTGGCTCAAAATGATACACATGGTAGATACTTGGAAGTTTTTAGACCATAAGCCTTTCTATGGCTCCTAATGTAACACATGAGTGCATAATGGTTCCATGGCTCTCACCAAGCCATCAAGGCCTTGGTGAATCCCTCTATACATGTTCATATACAAGGGGGAGGGCTAGGTGGATGAATCTTGGCCTTATATAAGTTACATAGTGAGTTTTGGTCCCGTTAATTGCTAACTGTAAGCCGTTAAGTCACGATACGTAAAACCGGGTATCGTAAAAATATGAAACATGTGGAAATGATTAAACTTATCAATATACTCATTATTATCTTATAAAAATGAGTGATAAGTTTAATGGGTTGCGAAAACGCTGTTAACGCTGGAAACGTAGGTTTAAAACGCGTAAATCGCGTAAAACGCAAATGCGGAAAAAGTAAAATTCTAAAATTTTTGAGAATGTCACGGAAGGTGAAAAACTTATATTTCTATTGATTGTAATGTTATGTGGACATATCGGGATGCCTAAATAACGTTTAAACCTTAAAGTAATTCACATACACGGTTTCGTGATTTTTGCAGAAATGATCCGACGAGTGTCAAACTCTTGGATTATCATTAAAATAGTTTAACTTACAAGAATGTGAAATAAAAATTTCGGAAATGAATAGTGAAAGTGAATAGTAAAAATGAATAGCAAAAATTTCAGGAACGGATAAAAATCGTGAAAATGCGAATTGTTACACCAGTAGTAGTATTTGGGTTCAAAGTTTGATCATATGTGTTGTAGTTAGGTTGTTGTTATGGTAGTTGAGATTGATGTGGTGGTTGCTAGTAAGGGTATGCGGTGGTGGGTGGGTGGACATCCGATGTTATAGCGCTATCAAACCTGAGAATAGATATTCGAAACCTAATGTCTAATTCCCCTCTATGCAATGGATCAAAATTTATTAATGGGTTGTAGTCCGCTTATCGGGTTATGTGGTGAGGGTACTGTAAAGGTAACATTTCATCTTTAAAGCAAATGGAGATGCTCCATAATCAAAATCAAGCGCCACAAATTACCTCTTTGCTCCCCAAAGATGACACATTTGGATCGATTAAGGAAAATGGATTAAGTTTATGCCCCTCGCAGTTTGATCAAAGGAAATGGGAGTCAGTTAAACCAATCTACAAGCTCAGCTCAATCAACATGATGTTTAGGATTAAGGATTGATATACATAGAGTTGAGGCATATGCAATATCTATAGTAGCCTAGACCGTTAATTTCCCTTCCGGGAAGAAAGCCTTTTGTATTATATTTTAGGTTCGCGCTCCTGTTGAAAGGCCTTATTAGAGAATGTTTTTACTTAGATGTAGAAAATTACAACATTGATACAAGACAGGTGATGAACTGTTTCGTGTTTCTTAGCATTTCTGCTCACATTTATATGGATATAAGGCTTGTAAAATTCATTGTATTGGTTTTAATTAAATAAGGTTGTGTAAGCTTTGTTTATGTGGTGAGGGTACTATGCGAATGGAGATGCTGTAGATTCATAAAATATGGGTTTGTGATTTTGATGTTCTTGAATTTTATCTAAAAACTTGAATTGAAAATTCAATTGGAAATAAAAGTTATGTGGTGAGATTATTGTTTTTAAGTATAGTTCCATTATGCTTTTAGGTGTTAAAATTCATAGAATATGAGTTTTTGGGCTTAGTGTTCTTCATGTTCTTGAGTGGGGAAGAAGACGATGGTAAATTAGTCATTTCGCATGCCTTTGACCTTGACTATCGTTAACCAAAAGAGATCATTTGCAACAAAGTAGAAACCATAGGGACATTTTCGTAATTTTAAGTTTTTAGGAACATTTTTAGCAAAACTGATAAATCGCAAGGACATTTTTTGCAGTTTACCCTAAACACTATAATGGAAAACATTAAAAGAATAAAAAGAAAAGGGGGAGTTGCATATATACCCAATAAAACTTGTATATTTGTATATTTTCTCAAAATATACGTTTTTAATGCGTAATGTATAATGGTATTTAAGCATGTTTTGAGAAATATGCAAATATATAAGTTTTAGTGAGTATATATGTAATTGCCCCAAAATAAAAAATAAAAATAAAATAAAAAACCACCATGGTTGTCCTCTTCGACACACACATACAATATTTTAATTTTTTTATACAAATGTTCATCATGGTGGAAACCTCAGTTTATAGCAAGTGATTTCCACCTCAGTTTTACATATAATACAAAGCTCGAACAACACCCTCCCTAACTATAACATGTTATAGCTGCATGTGGGTCCAGTTTTTAAAATTTTTTCTCAATACAAACACATTTTATTAAACTAAAAATAAAATTACCTAATATCAACGTATCAAAACATAGAAAAAGAAAAGAAAAGAAATTACAATTCATAAAGGAAAGAAATCAAAAACCAAACCTTACAACCCTCAAGGACTTAAATTGTAAATTTGTTATTTACAAAACTAATTTAAAAAAAATGCATCCTCTTTTTCTTTCTTTGCTGTTACCTACAACTAAAAAAACACAACTTTCAGTTACACAAAAACAACATACACAAACACAAACGGAGATAAAAAAAATTTTAAAAATAGAAAACACACCGAAAAGACCCATTATAGCCATGGTGCGATATCTATAACCTACGTATAATGCACCTTTCGGGGCAGTTTAGCGCTGTTATAAGTACCAAACACAGCCTATAACGAGTGGATAAACACATGCGTCGCGCTCTCCTATAGCCAAATTAACATATATTCATGTCACTTCTATAACATGACACATGGTACACTGGGTTATGTTATGGACTTGTAGGATCTCTCCTCATGGGGCAGACCTGGGGGTTTCCAGTGGTGCATGAGAACCTATAAAATCTTCTTGCGTAGTTAAAATTATATAAAATATAATTATTTATCTAAAATGCACATGGTCTTCAATGTCTGGGTTACAATTTTTCTGTACTTTTCACAAAATGCCATTGGCTATGGCGATATGAGATAAGTTTTTATTATTATTATTATTTACGTTCTTTTTTTGTTATAGTAAAAAAAGCTTGACGTGTCAGGTGTTATAACTTACCTCATACCTTGCACTCTTATAAGGGCATGTTCGTAATTCTTTACATTTCGTGCTTAATATAAAAAACAATGTTTGGGGTAGCTTATATATCGTTAAAAGTGCAATGTACTTAGGAATAACTATAAATTATTGAATAAATTCAATCAAAAACATTTTTAAAGGTTTTTATGTTGATAAAAACTATTATTATATTTTTAAAAGCATTAGTACCAACACATGTTCAGGATAAACAAGCTCGTCTATTTTCTCACAAATCAATTAACTCATGACACTGGTTAGCAAGAATACTTTTATGCATCAATTTAAAAATAGGATAAATTGCAAATTTAGTCACTAAAGTTGTCCAAATGCGCAAAAAAGACACCGAGAGAAAAAGTTGTGCAAAACGCCATTAACGTTACAATTTTTTGCAAAAAAGACACCGAGACGCACTGTTTACTAACTATCGTTAGTTTTCCCCATTAAGTGCAGTGAAATGACTAATATACCCTCGTCTTCATCCCCATTTGAATTTCTTTTTAATTTATATTTAACTTTAATATAAAATCAAGAACATTAAGAACAAAAACCCAAAAATTCAAATCAAAACCCAGATTCAACAATATATCGAATTAACAACACCATGAAATGACGAGTAAAGCCGTAATTCAAGTTCTTCTGCTGACGCTTGATCAAGTACCTCCTTTGTTTCCTTATTTTTTTTCTTGCGCAGACTGAGCAAAAAGAAATACGAAGCTTTGTAACTTAAAATCAAATTTGGTTTTCCAGTTAACCAAAGACGGGAGAAACCCATATCGAAAACCAACATCATTATCATCATCATCATGCTCATCATCATCATCAGTGATAAAAACAACATCCATATGTCGAATAACATCTAAGACTTCACAAGGGGCTGATGTGTAAGAGACATCCAAATCGGTTAATATAGAACGAATGAACATGAATCATAACAATGAAATCAGTTTACATATTCGTAATTGTTAGAGTCAAATACTTGTATCGAGTCATAATGATTTTTTTTTCTGCAGAATTCCCAGGAATTGAGACAAAGGTTTTCCAAGATATTTTCCGGAAACTCAACTTAAACTTTCTGTCAGAACACTCTGACGGCATCAGGGGTTAATACCTGACGACGTCAGGTGCAAAAATCTGGAATTTATTTGTTGATTAAAGTTTACTAACGGAACTTGTATGTTTGTTAAAATCTCTCTTATGAATTCCAGGAAATCTGTAGAAAAATCATTCCACAAGCATTATATCTTACTTGCTTTCTAGGTATACGTCTATATATATATGAATAATGCCGCCGATTTTACGCAAGGTTTCTTGTAGTGTTTCCATGTTAACAGGTTATTTAGGACAAGAAGATGATGCATATACTGGAGTATGAAAATGTACGAATATGTATGAAAACGGACAAAAACGGGCGAAAACGTAAGAAAACGGGCGAAAACGTATGAAAACGGGCGAAAACGTATGAAAACAGATGAAAACGGATGAAAATGTATAAAAACGGACGAAAACGTATAAAAACGGAGGAAAACGGGTGAAATCTAGGGTCGATGACAGGTTTGACTGGATGTATGATCACACGATTCGGCAGATGCAACACTTATCCACACGTGATCAGTTGGACCCCCATTTGCAGATCGACCCTTTCCCTGGACGTGAGCAGGACTACCCTCCCTACGGGTACCATGGATATCTCCCTCCTGGCTATGATTACCGTTACGGTCCCCCTCCCCAGTGATTTGATTTGATTTTATTTGTGATGTATTTGGATACTGTTATGGATGTATTTGGATATTCTTGGATATTTGGTTTGTAATAGTTTAGGTGATGGCCTCTGTTGGCCTTTGGACAATTTATTTTCATGTGATGTAGGATTTGGCTTCTATAAGCCTTGAACACTTATTTCCTCTATGATATTTATGGTAGTTTATTCGATTTGGGAGGCAACCCATGTTTTCTGTGATTCGTGTGTATTTGTTTCCGTATGTAAATTATATTTCCTGCTATTGATTC
Organism: Artemisia annua; assembly: GCA_014162995.1. NCBI lineage: Eukaryota > Viridiplantae > Streptophyta > Magnoliopsida > Asterales > Asteraceae > Artemisia > Artemisia annua. The sequence goes on along the minus strand of LBNU01008472.1, from coordinate 94,386 downwards.
ATGCTTCAAACTAAATTGTGAAAATGCTTTATTTTGTTTTTAACTTTGTCTTAATCACATATAAAGGTATTTTGCAAAAGCTAAGTGTAAGAGACATCCAAATCGGTTAATATAGAACGAATGAACATGAATCATAACAACGAAATTAGTTTACATATTCGTAATTGTTAGAGTCAAATGCTTGTATCGAGTCATAATGATTTTTTCTGCAGAATTCTCAGGAATTGAGACAAAGGTTTTCCAAGAAATTTTCCGGAAACTCAACTTAAACATTTCTGTCAGAACACTCTGACGGCGTCAGGAGTTAATACCTGACGACGTCAGGTGCAAAAATCTGGAATTTATTTGTTGATTAAAGTTTACTAACGGAACTTGTATGTTTGTCAAAATCTCTCTTATGAATTCCAGGAAATATGTAGAAAAATCATTCCACAAGCATTATATCTTACTTGCTTTCTAGGTATACGTCTATATATATATGAATAATGCCGCCGATTTTACACGAGGTTTCTTGTAGTGTTTCCATGTTAACAGGTTATTTAGGACAAGAAGATGATGCATATACTGGAAGGGAAGCTTTGATAGTTCGTCTTTTTGGAGGAGGATCTAACCGTGTTACTTCACTTGCATAAAGAACGAATCAGGGGAGTATCCGATTTCATTCTTTTAACCTTTTATCTTTTCCATTTCTTATTTTCGAACATTGGGGACAATGTTTAACTTAAGTGTAAGGGGGGTAAAAAAAGGGTAGATTAATGATACCTCATAGGATACCATTATGCTTGATTTTTGCTTGTTTAATAGTAATTGTGTAATAAAACCAAAACAAACACTTGTTAGAGTAATTTTAGAGCAAATTTAAAATTTTTTACATTAATTAGGAGGGAAACTTTAGTCCTAATAAGCGTCTCATGGATAGGAGAATTTATGACTAGCACAAAAAACCGTACCACCAAAAAAATTTTCCACCCAAATATGTGAGGTTCACCCCTAGAATTGGTAGGAAGAGAAGCACTCAACTTTAGTGCCCATGTGTGTACCGGTAATACTTAGATTCTAGAACTTGCGTTAGTGACCATTCCGAGTCCACAAGTGAGACTACATTCGTGTAGATTAGGATTAACTACATGATAAGAGGCATTAGGATAACCCTTGTTTTAAACCTGTATTATAATTACATTGGCTACATTGGTCAAGTAATTCTCCCACACCTTTGCGATGTACCCATATTTGGTACACGATACCCCTAGTACACCCCTCAGAGCCTATCCCTTTCGTTTTTAACTTTAAGCATCATACTTAAAGGAAGAATTTGTTTACAATCCATCCCAAATGTGCAACCAAATCGCCTTAGCCTACCTTGTATGCACTCACCTTTAGTGCATTATTGTTATTTGTTAAACCCTTGTCAATTATCTAATTAGTTACGTTGTTGCTAAGTCGAGTCATATCTTGTACATATTGTTTTGGGATGATTGGGACTCATGGGTAAAGTACTAGTGTTATGGAGTAATGGGGAAGAACATCATTTATTACCCCCATATGTGCTAAACGTTTTCAAAAGTACTCCAAGTGTTTTAATTATTTCAATTCGAGTCGTAGAATAGTAAATGTAAAGTATGTAAAAGTTCAAGTGTAAAGGGAAAGCTTAATCCCCATTGATGTATTATTTTGGATGGTAGGGTAAAAAGGTATGCAAAAAAGAAAAAAAAAGAAAAAAAAATCGAAAAATACAAAAAAATTAGAAAAAGAAAAGAAAAAAAAACATACGGACTACCATCCACACCTATCTTTTATTTCTTTGTTTTGTTTTGTTTTGTTTTTGATAGTTTAAGATTGAGTCTAGTCTTGGCTTGGCAACGCCACCTGTATATGTAACTAAATAAGATGATTGACTAGCCACCAGTAAACTATCCCTTATCCAACCAAACCGTGTTTTTCATATCCCTAAACCTCCCGTTATAACCCTTTTGTAAAGCCCTCTTTGATAGTTATCTAGGTGCTTACGCCTTAGTGGAGAAGGTTTTGATCCTCTCTCAAGCCTATGGTAATCTATTTATTATGACAGGTAGTGAGTGATATTGTCTATTTCCTTTATATTATATCTACATATTATCAACCGAGAGATGTGAGTATCCAAACAATACATGAGAGGTGCTAGTATATTTTCTCCGTGCTTATTTTGAGTAAAGCGGAACGACTAAATCTTGTAATTACTTTTAAGTTCATATTAAATGACCTCTAACTTGTTTTTCAATTGGGAATAAAAGCGCATTTGCTTGAGGACAAGCAAATCTCAAGTGTAAGGGTATTTGATGAGACGAAAAATGTTACGTTTTTAGGGGTCAGTTTGAGTCCTAATTCGTATGTTTTTGGTTTGGATTTCACCAAAAGTCGTTTCTTTTCTCATTTTAGGTACTTTTGAAGGGAAAATCACAAAAGAAGCATTTTCGGGTGTTTTCGGAGTGAAAAAGTGCGGAAAACAACAAAAACTCAAAAGACCTTGAAGATTACTGAAGGTGACGCCGTCACACTCTACAACGTGACGCCGTCAGGAACAAGTGAAGTCCAGAATTGGAAAAATACTCGTGACGGGCCAGAGAGTTCGTAGTGCAATTTGGTGACGCCGTCAACCAAGGCCGTCAGATCTGGAACCAGCAATTATGACCACGTCAAGGAAGGCCGTCAGAAAACCCTAATCGCCGAGCTGACGACGTCACCTATTGGGCTGACGCCGTCAGCCCGCATTTTCTGTATATATAGAACGATTTTTCTTTATTTTGAGGAGAACCTAGTGGAACTTTAGTCGAATTTTGGAGTGGAGAACTTTAAGGTTAAACCCTAGTTCGTGTATTAGAGACCTTAGAGGGTATCCTAACCCCTCTAACTTGCATGTTTAATCCAAGATAAGTCTTTATTCATACAATATGTCTATGTGTTGTGTGATTTATGCTTGTACTTGTCTTTCTTTTAACATGCTAGGCTAATTTACTTTGTGTTTGCTTAGATCTAATGAAACCTAACTATTGATTATCATGTGATGTGTATGTTGTGATTGTATTTGGGTGAATGTTTCATCTACGTTAGACTAGAGAAAACTGGCTAATCTCCTATACGGTAACAAGCTTGAACGTCTTTAGAAACGTGAATCGTATGTGCGTTATCGATTTTAAGGTAGTATTTCATGCATAGGTTGCTATCGGTGAGCTCATGATAGGATGCTTGACGTATCGTCATAGAGTGAGGTAGGAACTTATAGAGTTAGGGAATTGAACGCACTCCCTACGACTTGTTAGGAATACACCCGTCATCCACGCAAACTCAACATACTAATTACATGGTAAAAGATAGTTAGGGAGTAATGAAATCTAAGTAAAAACTATTCTCCACCACTGATTTTCTCCAAAACCAAAAATACAAAAATATAAGTAGCTTAGAAGTAGATAACTGGGTTAGTTGACTAGCAACTAATTCCGCCCTATCCTCCAAAACCAGAGATTTTACTGCTTTCATAAAACATAAAAATACAAAAAGAATCTTCCTCCACCCTTAGACCTAGATTAGAGTAGCCTTTAGCCTAACGAACACTATTCCCTGCGAGAGAACGATCAATCCCCCGGTACTTGCCACTACACTATACTACATCGGTCAGGTACACTGCCTGGTGGGGATTGCAAGCTTCTCGAGATTCCTCGAGAGGTAAAACGTAGTGCGTGTTGTAATCCACGCGCATCAAGTTTTTGGCGCCGCTGCCGGGGAATAGTTATTGTTTAGGTTAATTTTTATTCTTAGATAGGTCTACTCACTAGACTCCTTTCTAGTGAGATTTTTATTTTATTTTTCTAGGTTTCCTTTAGTATATCTTATTCTTTGTGTGTTTGTTCGTAATTTCCATTGACTCTTCCATTCACCATTATGGAGAACGCTTATCCACCATACCACCAACCACGTAATTCACCCACTCCATATGACACCTTGATGTTTAAACAACATAAAGATGAACCCCTCTATGATGCATGGACTCGTTTTAAATATTTACTCCAAAAAGTCCCTCATCATAACTTCGATTTATGGTCTCTAACTCAAGTCTTTTATGATCGTGTCGACCGACATGCCCAAAGGGACATTTACCATTTTGCCGGTAGGGATCTTAGGGAATTAAGTGTCGAAAAAGCATGGGAAGCTATTGAGAATTGTGCCCAATATTATTATTTGGTAGACAACCCAACAAACATTAATACAGGTCAATTGACCACAAATTTCAATTATCATGAAACAAGTTTGTTTGGGGATGAGGGTAGAATTGAGCCACCTAGCTGCATGTCATGGTTAGGCACTACCATAATACAGGGTGAACACTTAGGTGATCTTGATGCTTTACATGGGGATGAATACGTTAATGTTGAGATACGTAAGTGGATGTCGCCTAACATCATAGTACAAAACGAACACATAGGTAATCTAGATACAAAGGAGGATGAGGTGGATAATCCAAGCCCACGAAGTACCCCACAAGTCCTACCATCATTTGAGGCACACACACCACCCGTGACCTACCCGAAAGAAGTAGAAAGACTATAGGAACCCCAATGGAGGTTAAACCCTTGGACCAAACACAACTAGAAGAAATAGGTTTGAATACTTGTCGTGATGACCTTTCTTTTAGTTCTATGGAAGTTCCTAGTTTTGATGAGTCGGAGCCTCAACCAAAACCGTTACCTAATCTTCCATCCTTGGATGAAAGTTTAGGAATTGAGATAGGTCTCGATCCACCCATCAAACCATATAGTACGGGTAGTTTTACGATGAAGGTAGTAGACTCTAAACCATGTGGAATGGAAGCCAATATAGGAGTCAACCATGACCTTACACACTTATATCACCCATTCATGATTGATCACAAGAAACATTATGGGTTTAAACCGGGTTTATTAGGTCAAGATGGATTCCCAACTAGGAGTCTCTCAAAGTTAATAGAAGATGATCCCTTTTTAGGAAGAAACTTTAATTCACCCATTGACCAAAGTGAACTAGGTAAGGTTATGATGAATGGAGCACACACCTTTGAGCATATAATTCATCCACCACTCTTTTCTTACATGGCATACTTCCACCGAGATGGTGTTTATCGCTACTTCCACCCGCACTTAATCCTAAGTGTAGGGAAAACATCCCCTATTTCCGTTAAATAAGGGTAGAGTCAGGCTCGTGACTCGAACAAAAACAAGCGCTTCTTGGGAGGCAACCCATGCTTTGTGTGTTTTGCTTGTTTGTTTGATTTTATTTGTTTCCGTATGTAAGTTATATTTCTTGTTATTGATTCATGCTTCAAACTAAATTGTGAAAATGCTTTATTTTGTTTTTAACTTCGTCTTAATCACATATAAAGATATTTTGGAAAAGTTAAGTGTAAGAGACATCCAAATCGGTTAATATAGAACGAATGAACATGAATCTTAACAACGAAATTAGTTTACATATTCGTAATTGTTAGAGTCAAATGCTTGTATCGAGTCATAATGATTTTTTCTGCAGAATTCCCAGGCATTGAGACAAAGGTTTTCCAAGAAATTTTCCGGAAACTCAACTTAAACTTTCTGTCAGAACACTCTGACGGCGTCAGGAGTTAATACTTGACGACGTCAGGTGCAAAAATCTGGAATTTATTTGTTGATTAAAGTTTACTAACGGAACTTGTATGTTTGTTAAAATCTCTCTTATGAATTCAAGGAAATCTGTAGAAAAAAATCATTCCACAAGCATTATATCTTACTTGCTTTCTAGGTATACGTCTATATATATATGAATAATGCCACCGATTTTACGCAAGGTTTCTTGTAGTGTTTCCATGCTAACAGGTTATTTAGGACAAGAAGATGATGCATACACTGGAAGGGAAGCTTTGATAGTTCGTCTTCTTGGAGGAGGATCTAACCATGTTACTTCACTTGCATAAAGAACGAATCAGGGGAGTATCCGATTTCATTCTTTTAACCTTTTATCTTTTCCATTTCTTATTTTCGAACATTGGGGACAATGTTCAACTTAAGTGTAAGGGGGGTAAAAAAAAAAGGGTAGATGTGACAACTGGTAAATTTGGGTGACTTTAAAAACTTCCGCATTACTATTTTTATAAACCCGAGTATTGAAGTAAAATGATTTTGAGAAATTTGGATTAGAAAGTTGAATATATATATCAAACGTTTATCGTTTTGAGTAATAATTAGGCTATTTGAGTACTTCGCGTTAGGCACTATTTGACTTTGGCACTAGAAATCCTAATGAAGCGTATTTTGGACAAGTAACGATTGAGAATCTTTTGACATAAAAATTCACTTAGTTTACCCAAGTTGTAAAAATATGTTTTTAATTGGGTCTATTATTTAAAAGAACTTTTGGAAATATATTGGGGAATTTATTGTAAAACACGTGGTGTGTACTTAAAAACGAATTTGGTGGCTACCGGCTAGACTTATGAACTCAAAAATATGTTTTGGGGTAAGTTTGAGAAAAATAAAAGTTTTGGGCTCCCTAGTTCAACTAAACTCTAAAACTAACAACTAAGGGGACCATTTTTGCCAATTGCACAAACTTATCACAACATAAACACCCTAAATCATTTTATAACAAAAAAATCAAACCCTACTCTTCTCCTTCTTCTTCCTTGCGCCGGCCACACACACAACACACACACACACACTCATTTTTTTATGATCCAAGTCCAAAAACACAATCCCCATCCATTTCCAATCATCCCTATATAATTTTTATACATCAAAACGACCCAAAACCCTAAAACCCATTTAAATTCGTGAGGTTTACTAGTGTTTTCATCACTTTTGTTGTTGAAATCTTGTTTGGTTTGAAGAAAAGGTAAAGTGGTAAGTATTTCTTGAAGGTTTGACTTTGTTACAAGTCAAACCCACGAATTCTTGTAAAGTTTGGGTAAAACTAAGTGGGTTTTGATGTTTTAATACGTTTTGGTTAATAAAAACATAAGAGAAACAAGTTTGGTATCGATTAGAAGTGATTTGGATTCGGATTCGTGGTCAATCCGTGGGTTTAACCCACGACCCATCTTTGTTTTTGAGGTTTTGACCCATTTTGATGATATTGGTTGTTGTGGTATGTTCCTAGCATGATTTGGTAATGATTTGGTAGTGTTTGGAACAAGATTGGTAAGTTTAGGGAGTGTTTGGATGTATAGTCGAGCACCTAAGGCCCTTGGCCGAAGGTTTGGGCTCGTTTCCCAAGGCCACCGTGGCCTAGTGGGCACGGGTTGGTCCTTGTGGTCATTTTGTGGTTATTTACTTGGTACGTGTATGATTTAGTAGCTCGTTTTGGCGCGTTATGTGAATTTGTGACGATTATGGTAATATGTAGAATTGTGTCGGGATATACACTTGAAAGTGGTAAAATGGTTAAGTTGTCGGAAAACATTGGTAAAATGTGGAATATTGTGACTAGTATGCTTGTGGTATATGTTAAAACATAAAAAAATACAAAAAGAATCTTCTTCCACCCTTAGACCTAGATTAGAGTAGCTTTTAGCCTAACGAACACTATTCCCTGTGAGAGAACGATCAATCCCCCGGTACTTGCCACTACACTATACTACATCGGTCAGGTACACTGCCTGGTGGGGATTGCAAGCTTCTCGAGATCCCTCGAGAGGTAAAACGTAGTGCGTGTTGCAATCCACGCGCATCAAGTTTTAGGCGCCGCTGCCGGGGAATAGTTATTGTTTAGGTTAATTTTTATTCTTAATTAGGTCTACTCACTAGACTCCTTTCTAGTGAGATTTTGTTTTATTTTTCTAGGATCCCCTTTAGTCTATCTCATTCTTCGTGCTTGTGTTCGTAACCATTACCATCCGACATCATGGAAGGTGGTAATATCCTTGATCCCAATAACCCAATCCAACTAAATCCACCTCCTAGAGTCCACACCTTAGGAGAGTATTCCCGACCTAGCCGCTTTAGCCATCGTAGCACTCCGAATAGGAATGAGCGATTTTTTGAGAGCTATGGACTATTTCCCTCTAAACTATATTGACCCTACGACAAAGATTGAGAAAGATAGTTTGTTTAACATGCAATTCCCTTGCAAAATTGGATTTAGAAGCTTTGATGCTTACCTTAATTCATCTTTGCCAATGAACATCATTGCGCGTGCTGAATACAATAAAATCATGGCAAATGAGTTAGAGTATCAAGGGGATAATATTATTGCTAGGGCTAAGACTTTGCATGTGTTTGTGGGGAGCTTTACCTATCAAACGGACTTTATGGTTATGGAAGATCTAAGAGATTTTATTGATAGTAACCTTACCCAAAAGATACACATTAATTATAATAATTCTACAAAGGTTTGGCAATTAAATAAATGCTTAAACAAACAACACTCAAAAGATATGCATAATCAAAACACTGTAATCAACCATTTTTGTGAGCAATCTCAAACACTCCTTAAAACACTACCACATAAACCAATATTAGAAATTCATCAAGGTCGTATGTTCAAATTACTCACAATGTTGTTACAAACGGGAGAAGTTTGCCATTAATAGTGGGTATCCATAATAGCTTAGAACGAAGTTAAAAACCGACACCCACATACCAAATGAATAATTTCACTATGATAGTATTCGTTTATCTCAAATACCCCCATACATGGAAATTACGACTAAAATTGTCGGTTCCATACCCCTGACATATAGATAAAACATTTTTTTGGAGAGTTTGGACGTTTTACTCATGTTTTATTAGGATGGAGAGTCGGTGGAGCAGTTATACTTTGAAAGCTGGTAAGATGGCAGCAATATGGGCAAATATCTCTCTTTAAAATTCAATAAACAATTCAAATTCGGTAGAAGTGATGCACGCATTCAAGTCGATAAATTTCATGTTGACGAATAAGCGACTCAAAGAAAGTATAACACTCAATTTTAGCCGCCGCCAATTTCTCTTCATAACCAAAGGTGACTTTGACCAAACGCAAACTGCCAATTAGTATGGCAATAAAAGTAAAAACCGACATTTTTCAAAGTTCCTCAAATTCTTGAATCGAGTGTCACAGATACCTAATGAACCAATGAAGGATACTACATTCAAAAATATACCTTTCGTAAGAATAACTGAAATGTGTATCTCAATTCATTGTCCAAACGCACCTATTTATTTTAACTATTCTCATGGATTACTAAGAGAACGATGGTCCATATTCCAAACTACTTCGACCAAAATAATCCATAAAACAAAGTTTAGGAGAAAACGTTGTTAAGTGGGATATATGTATGGATCGATTTGAAAATAACAGTAACACAAACATTTTATGTCATATATGGATGTATGGATTAAAATTTGCGCAATTTTGTCGTATATAACTTTTTGACAAAACGCAATCGACGAGGACTTGCCGGAAACCACCATAGTTTCGAGTAGCATTCAAAAAACCAACAATATCTAATTTATCTTTTCTAAATAAACAACTAATGTCACTTCAGTTAGAGAGTTACCTCGAGTATCGTTGAAATTGATTTTGACAAAAAGAAGTCACTTCGTAAAAACCCTTTTTTCGCATGTAACTGTTTGTTCGTATATATTAAGTGATTAATAAGATATCCAAGAAACAGTTGAACGATAACTGACATAATACAAACGATATGAGTGTGTTACCTTGCCGAAATAATGAAGGTCACTAGAAGTTGATGTATCTTTCGCTTATTCTTTCTACCTTAGCCAGAAATTGGCTAGAGAGAAGATGATGTCCATACACTTTACTAATGATGTGCCACACAAGAATGTTTGTCTGTACACTTTTCTATATGACAGTTTTGCCTTTTTCTCATGCTACAAGTATTAAAATTGTTTTAACATATATTAGACACAACTGAATCAATATATATATATATATATATATATATATATATATATATATATATATATATATATATATATATATATATATATATATATATATATATATATATAT
>LBNU01008472.1:25185-84151 GCA_014162995.1 Artemisia annua | reverse complement strand
TATATATATATATACATATATATACACACACACACACACACACACACACACACACACACACAAGAAACCTATATGTTGTTTGTGATTACTTATTTTTTTATAGTAAAATGCAAAATACATACACGTGGTTTGTTAGTTTTCACACTATACATCATTTTCTGAAACTTTTGGCAATCATCATCCCTATATTAGTAAAAGTTAGACACATCACATCTCTAGGGACTAATGATGTAATTTTTTCTTTGTTATCTACTAGAATTCAACCATCTCTTTTGATGAAATCACTCCCAAACACCCCTATTCCATCCACCACATATCCGAGTACCATGTTAGTTAGAGAAGGTGGAGGTGGCGGATGGCGGTGGTAGTGGAGGCAGATGGTTGTAGCAGAGGTAGCGGGTGGTGGTGGTCATAGATTCGGTGACCACAGGTCCGACTAATAGTGGTGGTCACATATTCGACCACCACATATCCAAAGGATGGTTGTGGTGGTGGAGGTGGAGGTGGACAAGGTGGTGGATGTGGATGGAGTTATTGAGAAGAAGATGATGACGAGTTTAAGTATTTTGTAGTGGCTGTGTGTAATTTAATGGTGATGGGTTAGGTATTTTGTAGTGGATTTTGGTATTTTATGGTGTTGGAAGTGATTTTATGGTACGAGGAGTAATTTGTTGAAGAGGGTTTAGGTATTTTATGGGGTGGAGGTGGTGAGAGAAAGATGATGGTGATGGGGTGTTGGAGGTGGTGAGAGGGTGTTGGAGGTGGTGAGAATAAGAAGATGAAATGAATAACATGGGTGTTTCAGAGTAATTTTTATCAAGAGGGTGTTTAACTATTAGTATATAACAAATATAACGAAGAAAAAATTACATTGTTAGTCCCTAATGTATGTATCTAACTTTTACTAATGGAGGATGATGATTCCCAAAGTTTTTGACAATGATGTTTAATGTGAAAACTGACAAACCACATAGATGAATTTTGCAGTTTACTCTATTTTTTGTTGTTGTTTGTTTGTGCTTCTCCAATAAACAATTACTTATAAGTCGTTTAAAAGTAGATCGTTTTTATTTTTTATTTTTTTATTTTTTTTAAAACGCGATTATACCCGTACTTTAGCTAGTAATCTGATAAAAACTATCAATAAATTATTTGATATTAAACTTTTTAGGTTAGCTATAAAACTAACAGAAAATTTCAATGTAAATCTAATATTCTCTAAAGATCCAATGAACCAATCTTAGCCATCCATTTTTTGATCGAAACAAAATAAATAAACTTTCACCCTTTTTAAAAAATATATATATATATCTAACAAACCATTAATCATTACGCGAAAAGAATCATACCATCATGACGAGAATTAAATCATCTATCAATAGATTGAGAATAAGCAAATTGCTACTTACCTCAACATTAAGTTTGTCAAAGAACTTAGTTTGTCAAAAAAAACTTATGCTGACCAACTGTGTGAATGAAAAGAACACTTTCGGGTGCCTAAATCAAACATAAGAAAAGGTTAAATAAAAGAAAACACATGAATTAATAAACAAATTAAAACATAAAAAACTCAGCAATGACTGAATAATTATGCATGCACGACTTTTTGTTTTGTTTTGTTTTTTTTTCTCTAGTAAATATATTTTGATTTGAATAAAATAGTAATGAAAATATTTTGCAAGCTTATGCAGATAAGAGCATCTACAACACATCAAGTCTTTAAAGTCTTGATGCATTTAATGCATTCTTTCACAATTAATGCATACCTCATTTAATGTTAATAGCTTGGTGTTTTTCTTGTCAAAGACTTTGTGTTCTACAAGTCATTATTCAAAAAGTCTTTGTCAAGTCTTTATCCCAATCTATAATACTATAAGATTGAGTCCCTTAATTTAATGTAGAGTATTCAAGATATTCAAGATGGAGTCCCTTGATTTATTATGAAGTATACAATCATGAAAGGAGATGGAAGTGCAAGGGTTGCCGGAATTGATCACATGGTATTTAGTATAGAATTAAAAGTCGGTTATGGATTGAGACGAAGTTGAAAAGGTTGAAAGAATATTGATGATTTAACATAATCCATGCCTATATAGACCGGCCAAAATCACATGCACAAACACAAAAGTTTGATTCTTCATTCCTTCTATTTTATTTTGTAATTTATTGTTAAAACTGTTTCTTTTTTTTTTTCTTTTTTTTTGTGTGTAGGTAATACAACATGACCAAGAACTAGCACAAGCGGAGAACTCAATGCAAGAAGTTGAAGACTACCTTCAATCGAATTAATCAGTCTCCTTAATTTCGCCAACAAATAAGCATGCAGTCAATTTATGTAACGTTGTTTTCATACAAAAATCTTTGTATATACGATAATACTAGAGGAATTATCTTAGAAAGTATATGAAAGTTTATGTAAAAGTGTAATACATGTTTTTTATTAATTGTAAGAATTATATACAACATGAGTATACGGATGAGATCTTCATAGGTAACCATCACTCTGCTGCTTCTTCGAGCAACAATTATGCTTAGACACCAGCTATTGGTCACAAGAATAGATCTTGACTACGTTGCCAACTATCTTCGTAGGCGTGTTTCATTTGTGTCGTGAGGCTACATAATACGTCGGATATTACCTTGATCTAACCTTCTTTAATTTCTTTATGCATGATTTCAGACTCCATAGTCCATGAAATGTAAATGTGTCATTCGTTTTGAAGATTTTATTTGGTCCAAAAAACTTATTAAACTGACAAAAGCTATTATAAGATTTAAAATATATGTAATTGACATATTATAATGTTTTGCTAATACAGGCCTATGAAATTATGGTATAATCAATAACTCTTTCAGTTTATTAAATCATAAGTTTCATTTAATTAAGTTAATTTTATCTTAAAAACTGGTCTCTTATACTACTAATTACGTATAAATGTACATAGATTGTCCATACACGTAAACATGTTTATTCATTGGACTATGTATACAGTCAATACAAATTAAGGCCATTATTTGTGGAGTCCAAAAGTTTTAGGAATTATTAATAGTGTGTTAATTAATATTCATTTGGTTAAATATTTAGAATTGAGTTTATTGATAAAATTTATTGATATTAGTTAGACTTCAATGTTAATTTTCAATGCAATTAGTTGTACAGTAAAATGAGATGAAGCCAAAAAGGTTTGTAACGATTTTTATACAGTTTATGCGGCATTATTATATATACATGATTTCACTAACTTTTACATATACGCGGTATTGACAAGGAAATGCTACAACTTTTGACAGCATATAATAATATAAAGTGTTGCGTCATCGGTAAGCTACTAAAAGATTACATTTGGTAATGCGTAACTATGATGAGCAATCCGACAAAGATTAGTAGTGAACTATGTAAGAATATGCTTGCATCACTTGCATGAATAACGACGTTCGTTGGTACGCTCCATGTAATGTAGGAACAATGTCACCGACAAAGGTAAAATAACGCTCTTTTGTAGCGGTGAGTTTTAGCACATCCAATTTGAACGGTAAAATTAAAACAATTTGCTAAAATAAAAAAAATACGGCATATTAAAAATATAAACTTGAATAACGAATAGCAAAGAAAAAGTACATAATTTTGGCTTGAAGCCATTTGTAAATTATAATAACAAATAAAAAATTTGAGTTTTAGACATAAGTAACAGTTCAATAGTTTATTCAAAAGCAAAACTGGTGCATCGCACGGGCCATGAACAGGAACTCATTATTATCATTGTGCCCATGCAAAAACGTCATGTTGATATAAATAATGCCTAAAAACATTATTAACATTTATCGATATATCTATGTTTTGATAATCACAAAACCTAAACCCACCCATTGAACTAAAAATTATGACGTGAACAAGTATTTACTCGTAAATATTCACTTTATATCCAAATCACTTAAGGTATGAATAAACAAAGTATTTATTGCATTCTATGATCAAAGGAACATTTTTCTTAAACACTAGACTTTTATAAAATGTCACAAAACACTTTATATCTTTTACAAAATCATTTTTGGAAATAAAAGAATATGTTTAAATCAGTATAAATATATAAATTCAAATTTGCAACCAAAAATGGTAAAAATGGTCCAGAAAAAACCTTCCCCCACAAAAAGACAAAGCTGGGCAACGTCTCTGGAGGGCGGTCCCCTTAATTTACTAGGCGGCCCCCTTAATTATTAAGGGGGCCGGCACCTTAATTAAGGGGATCGGCACGCTCCTCATGCTCCTCAGCTTTGCCTATAAATACTGGACATTCCCTGCATTTTTCCTCACCTTTTGCACTCTAAACTTTCTGATCTAAATCTCCATTCCTATTCTCTTAAACCATTTGATCATATAATCATAAGCTTTTGTTTCCAAGTGATCCAAGCTTCAACCTTTCAAGTGCAAGAGAAGAATACTTCAATCCTTCAAGACAAGAAGTATTACAACTTGTTGTGACCTCCACATCCAAGTTGATTGTGCATCATCATTTGTATATTATTCATCCATTTGTGTATAAGTTGTGAATATTAGTTAGATAGAAGTAAGCATAAGGAATTAGGCTAGTAAGGTGTGTAGATAGGGAAGTTGTTAAGTGATTTTGGTGTGCAAGTAGTATAGGTGTGAAGAAGAAGTAGTGTAATTAAGTAGTGCTTAGGTGTGAAGAAGTTGTGAAGTAGTTGTGAAGAAGTTGTGTTGTGGTGTGTAAGGTTTTCTCCGCCATAAGGGAGCTTGTTGACATAGTGAAGAAAAACTCTCGAGTTAGGTGCTCGGGGAGTGGAGTAGGGCGAAGAGGTGCTTCGTAGCCGAACCACTATAAATCTCTTGTCTCGCGGTTCGATCTTTCCATCTCTTACTTTTCATATTACTTGCTTTCTTGTTCATTTCATATACATACTTATATATACTTGTTCATATAGTGCAAGAGTAGATTTCACATAAACTAGAATCAACATTTTTGAAACAAAGTTTTTATAAAATTAAAAAGACGTAAAACTATTCAATCCCCCTTCTAGTTTTCCACACGTCATATCAAAGCAGATAAAAAAAATCAAACTGTTCCTACAGGGCTACACACAAATAAAACATACTATGGAGGCCTAATGGAAATAAGAAACCAAGTATAATTATTAAAACTTACCTAAGTCCCAATCCAAGTAATAACACAAACAGAATAGTAAATAAGACAAAGATCAAAACGAGACAAGAGTATTAATAGTGGTTCGATATGAATACTCCTTAGCTATAGATTGTTGTATATTCAACAAATCAACAAAGATCTCCCGCGGAAACCTTAGTTATAGATTGTTGTATATTCGGCAATTTACACAAACATTACGTGATGAATACTTAGATACAAACTTTATGCGTAGCACGGGTTCTGAATGCCTCGTGCTTCAAATGGTTCAAATAGCTTTTTCAAATAGTTAAAGTGATGTGTAAAACTAACCTATTGCGCATGCTCTGATGAATGATGAGCACCTTTCTTGCCCAGGTATATATAGGTTTCGAATTATGGTTTTGTATTCGTATTCTAATGGATATATGCGTAATTTAAATATAGAAAAAATCTACGAAGATAACTATTGTTTTTAAAATCTTATAGAATATGCATATTATATTGGAAACATGGTTTTGATGAGACGGATTTATTTTTTATACTTTTTTCACACCGAAGTTTTATAAATTACCACACCTTTTTAAAGGTTTTTTTTTTTTTTTTTTTTTTTTTTTTTTTTTTTTTTTTTTTTTTTTTTTTTTTTCGCAATTTCGACACATATATATTTTGGGTTTTAATAAAAACTACAAACCTGATCCTACGTTTTCTTAGTTAAAAAACTCAATCGACCAACGAGAAGGCTCGATTTCAAAACTGAGCCGTCTCATTCGTTAATCGAATCCTTCGATTTGGCCAAAAAATAAGTTATCTTATTATATAAAAGATAATGACATTTTAGTCTTACAACATTACATATTTTTTAAACTTTTAGGGTGCGTATAGTTAGAGAAAAAATTCTCTTGTTTTCTATCTCTAGTTTTGTAAAAATTTGGGAGGGAAATTTATCTCCACAAAACACTTGAAAATATAGAAAACGCGTTTAGCTGATGTTTGTATTTCTTATTTTGAAGAAGGGAGAGAGGGTTGTTAGTTACATAGGAAAACAACTAAAATTTATTTTGTAATTTTCCTCGTTAAGTTAGGAAATAGGGGATTTTGTGTTTTGCAAAACATTTTGTTAGAAAACGCTTATTTGAACGTAATATTTGTTTTCCTTGTTTTCCACAAAATATTTTATGGAAAATAAATGTATTTAAATTTTAAACAAATGTGTTTTCTGTGATAAACTTCCATCTCTAATTTTTGAGTTTTTATTTTATTTATTTATTTTTATTTTTATTTTATTAAATTTATTTATTTTTCAAAACATACCCGAATGTAAACACATAATAGCTAAACCGAGTAAAAATAAATTCATAAATTGAAAAAAATAAAATTAAAACACCCTGAATACATATTGTGGGAAGAAGAAGAAAAAAAAAAAAAAAAAGCTTCTTTAAACAAAACCCTTTTTTACGATATAGGGAACTTGACCAAAAAACAAGTAACCAAAGTACCAAAACCATATTCACAAACCCAGTTTTCAAGAATTCAAAACACACACACACCCATCATAATCACTGGTAAGAAACCCTAATCCTAGATCTTATGTTTTTCTTACAACAATAATTAAGATGAAAGATTTCGAGAGATCTATTCATTCCGGTGAATTCATCAAGAAAAAAAACTCATCTGGTTGTTTAATCATTAAAAAAAAGTTACCCCCAACAACTAATGATTCTGCTGTTGTTGCATCATCAAGACCCTTGTTTAATGATACCCAATTGAGGAAAAGGCCTAGAGAAGAAGATGTTGTTAAGAGTGATTCTGATGAGGCCAGTGATGGCGATTTTACGGACCCTTTTAGGCGAAAAGCCCATAAATTTCATGACGGGGGGAAAGATGTCTATGAGTATGATGGGTTTCGTGTTAGGGTCGATAGGAGCGATTTTGCGGATAGGAGGGAGAGTGGGACTGGGAGTGCTATGAGGATTTATGATAAAACTAGGGATTTTGTTCGGGATGATAGGGGTGCGAATACTAGTAGTACTAGGTTTGATCATGGAACACGTGTTTTACCGGGTTTAGGGGGTTTAGGTGGGGGGTATGGGGATGTTTCTGATAAGCCGATTAGGTTGCAAGGGAAAAACGGTGTGTTGAAGGTGATGGTAAAGAAGCATAAGCCGGTTAGTGTTCCATACCAGAGTTATGATCGTGTGGAGGATGTAAGGCGGAGGGAGCCTAGGCCGGATGTTTATGTGAAGAAAGAGGTGAATGTGGCTCGTGAGAGTCGTGATTATTGGGATGGTGGTGATAAGAGAAAGGGGGTGGTTGGGTCGTCCATGTATTCTGGTTCGAGGAATCCTGGAGTGCCGGTTTCGAATAATGGTAAGCAGAAAAATAAGATTGAATTGGCGAATGATGATAATGATATGCCGTTATATGGAAACGCCTCTCGTGTGAATCATTTTAGTAATGAGAAAACCGTTAAATTAGAGAAGAGGATAACCCCGCCAACGAAAAATGTTGCTCCTATTAAAGGGAAGGAAAGTAAGGTTAAGCGTGGTACTGGCACTGAGAAACAAGTACTACGAGAAAAGATTAGGGGCATGCTTCTTAGTGCTGGTTGGACTATTGATTATAGACCAAGAAGGAATCGAGACTATCAGGATGCGGTGTATATCAATCCTGCGGGAACTGCTTATTGGTCTATAATCAAAGCCTACGAGGCACTTCAAAAGGATGATAAAGATTTTTCGCAGGTTGAGGGAGACTTTACGCCTTTACCCGTTGAAACGCTTAGTAAATTGACTCGGCAAACTAAAAAGAAAATTGAACGAGAAATGAAAATGAAGAGGCGCGATGAAGGAAACTTTAGGAACGCTAAGAGGGATAGAGCGGAAGTATCTGCACATCAGGACAGCTGTGATGATGAATCGGATGGTGGTTACTATAGGAAAAAAGTTCATCAAGAGACGATTGCAAATAGAACTGTAGAGGGATTAAAAAGTCGAAAACTTGGGAGACGTACTTTGTTAGTTCGCTGTGGTGGGAAACTTTCTCAAGACGATGGGTTTGTTCCATATGCAGGAAAGCGGACCCTGTTCTCGTGGTTAATCGAGTCTGGAACGGTACAAGTGGGTGAAAAGGTGCAATATATGAACAGTAAAAAGACACGAGTAATGCAAGAAGGGTGGATTGCAAATGAAGGAATTCGTTGTTGTTGTTGTGTTAAAATATTAACGGTTTTGCAGTTTGAGCTTCATGCTGGAAGCAAACTTCGCCAGCCGTTTCTGAATATTTTTGTTCCGTCTGGGAAATCCTTGATGCAGTGTCAGATTGATGCGTGGAATAAACAAGGAGAAATAGAAAGGAAGGGGTTTTATGCTGTAGATGCTGTAGGCGATGATCCTAATGATGACACTTGTGGAGTATGTGGCGATGGTGGCGATTTGATTTGTTGTGATGGCTGTCCATCGACCTTTCACCAGAGTTGTTTGGGCATAAAGGTACTAACTGTGTTCCAACTTGTTTTCTGGATTTTGATGTGCACCTAAATAGATATGTGGATGTATGTGTCTGTGTGTTACTTATAAAGTTCTTCCCTGAATATTGAGTGTCAAGTATGATTACTAATATAAAATGTTAGTATGATATAGGATGTTTTATGCATTGTAAGTACATTTGGTCGACTTTCAACCCGTTTGACACATTCCACTCGTTTGACCCGCTTTCAAGCTAAATGTTTTTGTGCCCGTTTGAGCGTCAGCGACAAAAGTTGCTCCAAATCAACCTATTCATTTGTTAATGGGTCAAAGTCGCCACCTATACTGTTGTAAATGCTTTAAAGATGTCTTTGCTTTATTAAAATGGGGATCATTTTTCTTATCTCTCTTCTTATTCCAGATGCTTCCCCAAGGTGATTGGCACTGTCCAAACTGCTCATGTAAATATTGTGAGATGGCCACGGAAGCTAGTTCAGGAATTGAAAGTCCACTCCTTAAGTGCCATCTCTGTGAGAGAAAATGTAAGACCTCTCTCTTGTACTGGCCGTTCAATCTTTGTTATCATATGCTTGTTTGGTTGCGTTTCTAACCTTTGGTTGGAATACTACTTTTTGACGTTGCAGATCATGAATCATGCAGCCTGGATATGAATGACAAGGCTATTGATCATGGCGATCCAAAGCTGTCCTTCTGTGGCCAGAAATGTCTTGAGGTACTAAAGCTCTCTGTATTGTTTTGAGTTAAATGATGACTATTATTATTGACGCTTACACCCTAAGTCCATGGTAGGCTAGCCTAGTAATCAGACCGACTCAAAACCATGGTGGAAGTTTATACCTTAACTTTAGTTTTTTAAGGTGCGCAAACTTTTCAGTGTTATATCCATGGGGATGCCAGATGTGTGGTTATAAACTTATCTTCACTATGTTATCCATATAGGAAAAGGAGGGTGAGGGTGAAGTTCTCTTGTTTGCAAGTAATTATAGGGTAATTGGGGTTAATACCGTAGATATAGATATTAGTCAAACATATTCAGGCTAATAAAAGGCAAGCAGAATTTAAGTTCCAGTACACATTTTAATGAGATCATAGGTTCTTTACTTCTTCTTCCTATTTTATCATATCCAAATCTTTCTCCCTCTTTATCTCTAACTTGTTACAACTAGAAGCTCTCCACCTTTCTTACATTTCATACATCAGAGGCGAGTTATATATTTAGCTTTTTGTGCGCTTGTGCCTTCCTGTATGCCTTTAGATATACAGAGTGATTCCGTTAGATAAGTGCTTTCAGCAGCTAGGTTTTTTCTATATTCTAGGTATATTGTAATTTTGGCCTGTGTTAAAGATATAGAAGAGAAAAGTTAAGGATTTAGATTATAACACAGAAGTAGCGGGGGATATTAAGTTGATTCAGGATATCCAAGTCTCGCTTGATGTTTTAGAATGCAAGAGATTAGATCATTAGACAGAAATACGAAGTTCCATGCCATGGTGTGTTTAGCCTTGGTATCACCATCATGAATTTTATGTGGGTATACTAAACTACTTATTAGTTATTAGGTCTGCTGAATCGATGACAGAGATCCTTCTTTTGTATTTCATGACAACTTTCTTTCAGGATTAACCCAGTATGCATTGCACAAAGTAGTTTGACCATAAATAGTTGTATTTATACCTAGCAAGAGTCCAGTTTCTTCTATCAAGTACCAAATGATCACAGTAAGGTCTTATAGCAAGTTAATTGTTAAGTGAGATCGCCTTAAAAATGGAGGCTATTTGTGTCTTCCACCTGAAAGCAGATGCAAATTTTCTTATCGTGTAACTGACATTTGTACAAGAGTTGGGAAGTATTACAAAATACAAACGGTAGCATTTTTGTCAACTTTGCATCAGAATTTTTTGTTTAAACGGTAAACCGGTGATAGAGAATTAAAGAAATAAATTGCAAAAGGAAAAGTTCAGCTGCTTTAGAAAGGTGTTTCTACTTTTTTTTTTTGACTTAGTTTGAGAATCAAGTAGCTTTCTGAAGATGTGATTTTCTTTTAAAAAAAGGATGAGGTTTTCCCTCTTTAGGTTCCCGGTGAGTGCAAGTTTTTGGACTCGGATGTCGCGGCCTAACTGGGGGATCCCCGCGACCGTCTCCGGCCCTTCCCCGGCCATCCCCAGATGTGTACCTAGTGAGCTTTGAACCCTATATATATGATTCCCCGACTAAGAATCATAAATACAGCTCTTCTAATCCCTATATATATGATTCCCCGACTAAGAATCATAAGTTATCAAGATGCTAATATTAAAATCTAATATGTGAAGGTAATACTAAGAGTTACTACAAAAACCAATTAGAGCTATCCATAAATTATCAAGAACCTCTATTTTTGGAGGGTGACAGGGACCACCAGTAGACTTGATCACTGGAACCCTTAGCCCAGCCATCAAAGTTCGTCCCCCCTGCATCTTAAATCTTTCACATTGCTTTCATTAGTTTCGTTTGGTTGGAGTCTTTAGATTTAATCTTTAGTAATTTTAAACGAATTCACTTTATCCACAACATCATATACTTGATATGGGTTTCTCTTTTCTTGTTTAAAATAATGATTATTAGGTTCTCGTTAAATGTTGCAATTATCTTGGTTAAAAGGCTGGAATTGACAACTCTCTTCTCGGTTTTGCAGCTATTCAGCCACTTGCAGAAGCTTCTTGGGGTCAAACACGAACTGGATTCCGGATTTTCATGGTCTCTTATTCATCGATCAGATCTATCATCAGATGCTTCATCCGAAGAATTATCTGAGAGGGTGGAATGCAATTCTAAGCTGGCTGTTGCTCTGTCAGTTATAGATGAGTGCTTTCTGCCTTTTGTTGAAAGGAGAAGTGGGATCAACTTAATTCATAACGTCGTCTATAATTGTGGGTAAGTTATTCTCTCCCTACTTGACTACCTTGCTGATTAAAAACTCGAAAGGTAGATGTTTAGGTAACAAATTAAAGAATTTGATTTTGGCCCAAAAATTTAAGATGATCTCTGTCTTGAAAATAAGAATAGTTATCCCATGATGGAATGGTATCTGTATATTTTATCACTGGTTTTTAACACTAATATAATTGGGCGGGTTCTATGTGGTGGATTGACTTATTATTGTAGCTTTATTTGCATGTAAATGGAAATGCTATACATGTTCATTTGCGTGTGAATAATTTGAGTTCAAGATTCTAGTTTTCCGGATGGTTTTTTATAGTCAATTTGTTGGTATGGTCTACCTTTTTCTGAGTGTCAAGTGAATGTGGAAGACATTTATTTGTGTTGTTCATTGTGATGAAGGCCTTTGTCACTTGGTAACTAGTGGCTGATACTTAATAATATCTTTTTGCAGATCAAACTCTAGCCGATTAAACTATAGTGGCTTCTTTACAGCTATTCTGGAGAGGGGTGATGAAATGATTTGTGCTGCATCCATTAGGTAGGTACTTCACAATTGTTAATTGGATGCTGTGAGATATATGATTCTGACTTTATTTGTAATAATCTTTTCAGGATTCATGGAACCCAACTAGCAGAGATGCCGTTTATCGGTACCCGCCATATGTATAGACGGCAAGGAATGTGCCGACGGTTATTATCTGCTATTGAATCAGTAAGTGGGTTTTGTAATTCTTGCAAATATTACATAACTTAGGTAGCTTTCTAGTGTTTGACAAATTCCAAAAGTATTTACTTATAGTCTCAACTGATGGTGCTCTACAGGCGTTGTCTTCTCTCCATGTTGAAAAATTGATTATTCCTGCTATAGCTGAACACATGCATACATGGACTGATGTTTTTGGTTTCAGTCCTCTTGATGAATCACACAAAAAGGAAATGAGATCCATGAGTATGGTGGTGTTTCCTAGAACAGATATGTTGCAGAAACCGCTAGTCCAGCAAGTCACCCCAGTAAATAAGATGAGTACTAAAATGGAAGGCTATATTCCCAAGGCCCAAATATCAGAGTCAACATCTCCTAATGTAAAAGAGACGATTGAGTCGCGTTCTGAAGATTCTAGAGTTCCTTTGGATGATGGTCGTACTTTAGATGTTAGTAATGCAACTGTTTCTATCATTTCTGATAAAAACAACAGCCTGTTGCCACTTTGTGATTCCACTGCCCAGCTGGATGGTGATGATACAGTTATGCAGAATGGTGAAGAGGGTACTGAAAATGTTACTCATACTGTTCCCATCAAAGCACAGAATGAACATTCTGATTCTATGGAGGCGAAAAGCATCGTTCAGGATGGCAAAGAGACTACGGACAAAATTGCTACTGATGACAAAATTCCGAAAGGCAAACTGGCTTCTGCTAATGTTTTGTGTGATACTAAAACTTCAGATGACGCACTCTTGCCAAAGGAATTGGCTTCTCTAGATTCACAATCTGTTTTGAATGTGGAAGAATCGGATTCCAAGACTGTAGATTTGCCTTTAGCTAAGCCATGTGAAATCACAGGAAAGGAGTCTGTTTCTGTATCTGCAGATTCTGAGCTTAACATGGATATGCAAAATGGCAACATTGCTGATGCTATTTCAGTTGAAACTCATGTTAAAAATGACACTACTTCATCTGAACCCCAATTGTCTGGAAAAGAGTGTGTTCCCGTGTCTGCAGATTCTGAGCTTAACATAGATGTGCAAAATGGCAACGTCTCTGATGCTATTCCAGTTGTAACTAATGTTCAAAACGACGATGTTTCACCTGAACCCCAATTGTCTGGAAAGGAGCCGGTTTCTGTGGATTCTGAGTTAAACATTGATGCGCAAAATGGCAAAATCACAGATGCTATTCCGGTTGAAACTCACGTCCAGAACGACACTATTTCTCCTGAACCCCAATTGTCTGGAAAGGAGTCAGTTTCCATATCTGCGGATTCTGAGTTTAATATCGATGTGCAAAATGGCAAAACTGCAGATGCTAGTCCGGTTGAAACCTTTGTTCAAAAAGACACTATATCGTTTGAAACCGAGTTGCCCGGAAAGGAGTCGGTTTCAGTATCTGTGAATTCTGATTTTAACATTGATGTGCAAAATGGCGAAACTGCTGAAGCTGTTCCAGCTGAAACACATGTTCAAAACGACACTATTTCACCTGAACCCAAATTGTCTGGAAAGGAGTCGGTTTCAGTATCTGCGGATTCTGAGTTTAACATTGATGTGCAAAATGGCAAAACTGCTGATGCTATTCCAGTTGAAACCCATGTTCAAAACTACACTACATCTGAACCCGAATTGTCTGGAAAGGAGCCAGTTTCAGTATCTGCTGAAGCTGTTCCAGCTGAAACACATGTTCAAAACGACACTATTTCACCTGAACCCAAATTGTCTGGAAAGGAGTCGGTTTCAGTATCTGCGGATTCTGAGTTTAACATTGATGTACAAAATGGCAAAACTGCTGATGCTATTCCAGTTGAAACCCATGTTCAAAACTACACTACATCTGAACCCGAATTGTCTGGAAAGGAGCCAGTTTCAGTATCTGTGGATTCTGAGTTTAACATTGATGCGCAAAATGGCAAAATTGTTGATGCTATTCCAGCTGAAACACATGTTCAAAACAGCACTGTTTCGCCTGAACCTGAATTGTCTGGAAAGGAGTCGGTTTCGATATCTGTGGATTCTGAGCTTAACATTGATGTGCAAAATGGCAAAATTGCTGATGCTATTCCGGTTGAAACCCATGTTCAAAACTACACTACATCTGAACCTGAGTTGTCTGGAAAGGAGCCAGTTTCAGTATCTGCGGATTCTGAGCTTAATATTGATGTGCAAAATGGCAAAATTGCAGATGCTATTCCGGTTGAAACTCATGTTCAAGACGACACTGTTTCACCCGAACCACAAATGTCTGGAAAAGAGTCGGTTTCCATAGCTGCGAATTCTGAGTTTAACATCGACGTGCAAAATGGCGATACTGCTGATGCTATTCCAGTTGAAACCCATGTTCAAAACGACTTTATTTCTTCCGAACCCCAATTTTCTGGAAATGAGTCGGTTTCAGTATCTGACAAAATTGCTGATGCTGTTCCAGTTGAAAATCATGTTCAAAATGACATTATCTCACCTGAACCCCACTCTTCTGGACTGGAAGCTCCTCTGTTGGATCCCCGTTTAGCTGCAGAGGTTCAGGTTGGAGAAGTTGCTGATTTGCCTTTAGATAAGCCACGTGAAATCACAGAGGAGTTGGCATCTGTATCTGCAAGTTCTGTTTTTGACAATAATGTACAGAATGGAAAAATTGCTGAAGCTATTCCACTTGATACCCTTGCTCAAATGGACACTGTTTTATCTGAATCCCAATTGTCTGGACTGGAAGCTCTTCCGTTGAATCCCCAACCAGCTGCAGAGGTTCAGATTGACAAAATTCCTGATTTGCCTTGTGATGATCCATGTGAAATCACAGGAAAGGAGCCAGTTTCTGTACCTGCAGACTCAGAATTTAACGTGCAAAATGGCAAAACTGCTGATGTTATTCCATTTGAAACCGATGTTCAAAATGACACAATTTCACCCGAACCACTAATGTCCGGACCGGAAGACCTTCCAGTTGATCCCCATACAGAGGTTCAGAATGAAAGCACAAGAAAAGAGTTGGTTTCTGTATCTGCAGATTCAGATTCTAATATGAATGTGCAGAATGGCAAAATTGCTGATGCTATTCCACCTGATACCCATGATCAAAAGGTCACTAATTTGCCCGAACCACAACTTGTTGGAGCAGAATCTCCCCATTTAGCTGAACATGTTCAGTTTTCTACTGTGGAAGGAGCTTTAAATGTAGAAGAGAAGTAATCAAGATCTGGTTTTTGAATATTTTGTATTCGTCTGCATATGATGGGAGTATAATGCATTTGTGTTATCATAAATTTTCTGACCAAATGAAAAGTAAATGTGTCTGCAAGTTTGCTAACGAGTTCGGTTCTGGTGCAGAAATCAAACACAAGTTCCTGCTGGTATGATATTTTTCAACACTAAATTTGATCGATCAGATTTGAGTTTGCATTGATTGTGTTGGTTGGGACCGACTCACTGTTGTATCATCAAAAGTAAAAATAAACCACCCGCATATAGGTTTTAATAGTTTTCTGAGGATCCGGGTATTACTAGACTAAATTTGTTTTCCAATCTATTCGATATGTAACAACATACATTATTCAAAATATCTTTAATGGTGATGTGGCTGCTGCCAGTATAGTGTACTTATTTTAATCTTGTATGATAGACATAGTTCCACATCTTTTTTTTATTAACGGTACTCCATCTCTCTTTTGTTTGTCTGCCTTTCTGCCTAGCTCTTATCGTGTGTTTTTTTTGTACGGCCGGCTTAAATTTTAGATCTTCTAGCCCATAGTCATGGTCCCAAATAATTAATAACACATAATAGCATCATAAGGCATGTGATCCAAATGATTAAACAAGTCCTTGGGTGTGAAGTGTGAACCTTGTGTTCTGGGTCCATGGAATAATAAGGTGATTATGCAAATATGCAAGTTTTAGTGGGTATATATGCAATTTCCCCTTGTTTTAATTCCATTTATGGGGTATTTGGTGTTAATTTGGTCCCGAATTGCTCCCCTTTACTTGACTGGGACATTTGCGCTAGTGATACAAGTATCCGTTCACGTAGATGATGTCTTTGCAGAATTCTTCTACTCAATCGAATCAGACTCAAAATCAGCATTTTCATGTCTGTGGACTGAATCTTTTTCAATGAGAATTGTTTATATATCAAGTAAATTACTAATATCGTCTTTAAACTTTAATAATTACATTGCCCAGCCCTGTGATTGTCCAAATCTAATTAAATTCAATCCTTAATAAAATCTTCAATCCATACCTCCATCCTCATTTCTCTAACCCACCATCACCATGCAACCCAAAACTAAAACTACCATATTTAAAGCTTTCAGTTATGGGTTTTATCAAATAAAAACCTCAACTAATTTAAGATTAAAGCCACTGTAGAGGTGTGGTGTTGCAGGTGTGATGGCGATGGCATAGTCGTGGTGGTGATTGCGGGTGTTTGAATTCATATGAAAAAGCTTTGAAATTGTTGTTAACTTTGAGTTGCAATGATGATAATATAGTATGTTACGCAATGAATTGTTGTTTATGAATGTGTAGTGGTTGTGGCATGATTCTTTTAATTTTATGTTTTTGAGTTTTTACAAAGAATTGTGAAAAAAAAAAAAAAAAATGGTTTAGGTTAATTACAAGTTTTTGATTTCTGGCCGGGAAAATATGATGCGTGTCTTACTGGAAAAAGTGTTTCTGGGAAAAAGATATGAGAGATAGGATTTAAGAGAATAGAGGGGTTAAAGATGGTATATGTAAAAGGAAAAAAATGCCCTCACATGAGTGGCACGTGCAAAATTTAACGGGCATTTGGTCAAAGGACTGGTTCGTTAGAAATGGACAACCAGTGCCCCTTCTCCCTCTTCTTCCGCTTTACAACCGGAAAAAGGAACCTTAGAATTCACCCCGATGAAAAAATGGGATTTGAGAGGCTAGCGAATCGGAGACGGGCGGTGTAATTGTTAAAGTTTAAGGACAATTTCATATAGCTAGGCGTTTGGTGCTCATTAGTCACATCAACCAATATCATAACTTTTTGACAGTTATACTAATTGTACTGATTACAAAATCGCACTCTTCATACTATATTCTATAATCACATGTATTTTCCTTGTGATCGTCATTTTTGCATATATTGTTCTTTCCTCTAACGACCATTAATTATTCCCGTTTAAGTCATATCACGTGCCGAACAGTTGTATCTTTGTGACAATGTGGCGCCAAAGTGAAGGACGTTGGTGTGGCTGGTCTAACGATGACTGTGTGAAGTTAACGAATGAACGGTTTAATTCATCCTTAGTTGAGGTAATTGTTAACAAATCCAGATTTAGCTAACGACTTTAACGATTTATCTTTGTTTCACCATGAATAAAATTGAAGGTTGACTGTTTGCAGTTTAATCATGCGTGAATGTCTGTTATTTTTGGTTCCAAACTTGTTACTCTTTTACCCAATTTTAAATGCCTTCATTGGCTTTTAATTTTTTTTTGTATGTTTGTTATCTATGTTACAGTAGTTTACTGTAAAATGCTTTATGTACTGTGATCTTATTGTGAGAAAGAGAACTAGAGAAGTTTGGTTTTGTTTTGTTTTGTTTTGTTTTTTTGTTTTTTTTGTTTTTTTTGTTTTTTTTTTTTTTTTTTTTTGTTTTTTTTTTTTGACATCAACAAGAACAGATTTTGTAGGGTATAAAAGGAGAACTAGGTATTGATTTTTTTTTGTTTTTTTTTTGGTAACTGTGGTATAAAGTTTTGATGATTTTTCATATAACGTTGGTATAAAGTTTTCATATATGGATCACATGCCCAGAAGGACCGTATAAAGCTATTGTCCCTATGATATTAAATAGTTCATTCTAATTCCATTAATGGGGGGTATGCAGCAGTCACAAATTGGGTCCCAAATTGGCCCCGTTAACCAGCCTGGGACTTGTGGGTACAAAAAATTCTATCTCTTCGCATAGATGATGCCGTTTCACTAAGATGAAGATCTGACCAGAGTCTTCACCTGCCACTAGATCCATTAAGAATCTTCAGAATTCTGCTTTTCTGATCGGTTATTCACTGGTGATTCGGTTGAATGGAACTCTTGTATTCAAACCAAATCGGACTCAAAGTCATGTCTATTGACTGAGATTCCTATTTAATGAGAAGTTGGATACTCCAACCTCTGTATCGTAACTTTTTTAAAAGGGGATAGCTTGGCTACAATTTTTGTAGCCAAATTGGCTACAATCCTCCACAAAAAATACATAAGAAATATAACGTTTGTTTTCACTCTTATTCAAGTTGTTTTCGGATTTCAAAATGTCACTTAGACTGCTATTAAATTTATTTAACAATATCCACGTTACTCGTTTAGATTTCAGCTGCAGAACCGGCCTTGCTATTGTTCCTTAGAATCTATTTCTGCGCTCACATAGTATGTCTTGTTAAATAGTTCATGCGATGTTTCTTAACAGTTCTCGTGATGTCTTTACATAAAAACGAAAAGAATGTATCTTTCTTCTTCTAACACTAGTTAAAAGTACGAGACTAAAGCAACCATCATCAATAAGCTGTGTTATGCAGGTTTTGGGATATATTTTGGTGTAACTTTATAATTTATTGTCCCTATTTTGGCTACTTTCGTTACTTAAGGCACTCGATATATTATTACATTTATCCCCACTTGGAATGCACAAATAGAATGCTCATATGTTCATAGATACATGAAAAGAGAGGATGGAGCATTCTAAAAAGATTAACAAAAAAAATGATTGGAGTAGATTGTAATACCACATATATATCCTCGCAAGTCGCAACTAGAACCAAAAATCTAGAACTCTACCAAAAACACAAATAATATATGGTATACCGTTGAAGTTGAAGTTCAGTGATGATACCATATAATCCATGTCGTGAAGGGGTGGTTCTCTAAGGTGCTTAGTTCACGTCCATACCCTAGAAAAAATATTGTACCTTTTTGGAGTGTAAAAATGGTAATACATATCTCGATTATTCTCTCTAGATCCGCCACTTGTGGGTGCACAAACTAGGCCTTCATACTAGAAGGCCTGCAGTTCTATAAGCCACATTGCAGACTTCGGTTAGAATCTCTATCTCACATACACAAGATTTCATTGAAAATTTTGCAGGGTAGGTAAACTAACCGTGTTATTCGACATGTCAGACTAGCAAATGCAATGAGAACTTGCAATCACAAATATGAGAATATGCACATCATTGATCATTCTTCTCTGGAAAAGTTTAATTCCTGTAGACATCGACACTCTGGAAAAGGGTTTGCATATATCGAGTTTTTTCTTGTCGATTTCTTAAACTTTGGTATAGCAATGCCCTTGTGGTCACTTTCCTCTAACATTACTTGCATTTCGTTCTTGAATATCTGCCAGCTGCAAACAACACAAAACTTGATTATCCGTTGATTTAGCTAAGATAGATTAAGAAAAAATGAATTTATTATACACCGTTTCAATTATGTACTCGAATGAAAAATATAAATTAATCACATATACTTTCACAATAACATCAATAAAATAACTTTCTTCCAATCTTAATCAATTATGCTTTAGATGCTTAACATTATCTCCATAGAGTTGTAATAATCTGATTATTTCCCAGAATTCAATATATAATTGGATAACAGTGATGCAATTTATATGATTGATAACAAAATGTATACAGAAGCTTTAATTAACTAAAAATCTAATTTGAAAGAGGAAAACTCAGAATAAATCACCTTATAGTTGTATTATGCAGCAAAACAGCAAGCTTGCGCTTATCTGGAATGATTGTCTTTGCATGTCGATAATGAAATTTTCGGTGGCCCATTAGAAAATGTGGGAAATTTCCACCCTGTGTTGTCACAAAAACTTCACTGGACAAGCAAACAATATAGTCGAGAGCAGCCAACCTTGAAGAATAGCCCTAAACACAGAGTAAACGGAATTATGGAACTTTAAATATTACTAGCAGATTTCCAACATGGAAAGATATATTATATAATTTCTAGTTAGATCTTATGTTGGTTTCTGTAGTGTCAATGTGTCATCAGCCTGATTAGTTAGTTGCTGTGCTTCCAGAATGGGGAGGTTATAGATACCAAATTCTCTAACTTAAGGATAGGCGAGTAATCACGACAAGGTTATTAATTGAACAAATTGCCAGAAACAACACAGGGATCCTCATAACGAATTAGGCTTTGTACAAATTCCTCCATATTCAAGCACAAAGTACTTTAGAGGCGTGTCTACATTGATGAAAAAAAATAGCTAGAATTTACAAATATGCCGTGGGACAGTAAAGCAAAGCCTAACATTTTAACATAATAGATAAACTTTATTCTATAAGACTCCCAAGGTTGAGCAAATTGAAGGATGCTGCTTCCACTACTACCTTGAATTGCAGCCCTAGCTGCGGTCAATCTTTTTTTGGTCGATGTTGCCCGCAATGGTCTCCATTGTTCGCTGTTGCCTAAAACCCACTTTTCCCACCACCGGCATGTGTACCTAGCTATTTTTATTGCCTAGATACGATCCCATGTCTGATTTGGTGTATTTTTTGCTAATTGTCAGAGGTTTATACTGCTGGAAATTTTGGTGCACAAATTTCAAAGTGTTCAGAGCTTCTAATTACACACGTTCCTAGACTCAGATGACACTCTCTTCAACTTGTTTATGGAGTTCATGCCCTGGTTCGAAGATGGTAATGATCTTTTTTAGTCAACAGGGCCTACTTATAGGTTTGCCATCACCAACTTGATTCCCAGACTCTCTTTTTCTTAAGAGGGAATTATGACCACATACTCTTGCCATTCTCTCTTTTCTAGACAAGAATTTGCTCAACCGCTCTTCGTTTGCGAGCACCATGAAAATTATGCATTACTATCAATGCTCTCAAAAGAAGAGCTTAGATAGAAGTTATTGTTTAGGAGGCAGAAAATGGCAAGAGAAAACGGTTATTAACCCTTACTGAAAAAGAGGGTCTGGAGAGACCTAATTGGTGGCTGCAAACATACAAGAAGATATCCGTTTACTAAGGAAAACCATCAACATCTCAAAACCCACTCAATTAGCTTCATAAACAACTTCAAAAGAAGGGTCAATTGGGTCCCTAAATGCATTACTTTCATTTTATAGAGCGGTGGTGATTGAATGAAGTTGGAAGAAGCCATTGACTTATCACATAGTACCAGTTGCAACTGATGATATCTTCCAGTTAGCTTAAATCAAAGAATTGAAAAAGAAAAGCCAAACATTGAGGGCCAGCTATGTCAACCAACAGAGTAAATAGTCTTATAATTTTGCTTTTTATTCGTCGCAGCTTTCCCTCTATGTGGAAATGTATTGGCTTATGTAAAAAATGTAAGAAGATAAAAAAAAAATAAAATAAAAATAAATAAATAAATAAATAAATAAATAATAAATAAATAAATAAAAGAAAGAAAATTCTCAGGTATGCTGATGATAATTAGATATGTACCTGAAATGATGCAAGCTCATTTGGTGAAGCAAGAAATTCCTTTGTGCGCAGAAGTGGAAACATTTTCCTCAAAGGAGCTAGATTTTTGTCAGCATGATATATTTTTCCTGATGCCAAATAGATTGGAGTTGTGTTTGCGAATCCCATACCCCTTAGCATCATCCCTACCTATGCTGACCATAGATACACATACGTTTGTATAAATAATAGTTCTCATTTGGAAACTCATAAAGGAACACCATAAGAATATATTGGTTCTAGAACATTAAACAGTTGAGACAAACAGTATCTGAAATCCTTATAAAAGAAACTTCGTTTAAATTTTACAGAGTTATCGATTTCTTTTATCAAGTTAAACAGAATTACAATTTTGTCATAAAAAATGCATAATCACTTTTAAGCTGAAAAGCGGTCCATTGGATTGAGAAGAATTAAATCAACCTTTTTCAGAGTTAAGCAGAAATTTTAACACTGACGAGTTACAAACTAACCCCAAATCACTTTTAAGTTGAAAAGCGGTCCATTGGACTGAAAGGTATTAAATCTACCTTTTTCGAAATTATAGCAGAGGTATTAAAAGTGAGGAGTTAGAAACTAACCTCCAAAGGGGTCATTGGGCACCTTCCATCGATTCGATTACGAACAGGATCTATGATATAATCTTTACGTTTAAACTTATCCCCCCAGCCCTTTTGGCGTATGGAATCCATTTCAAGTTGTTCAGACTTCCCTCCATCATACACGCAGCATGAAAATGCAACCATGTCCTGCATGCAACCAAAATGATTGGAAAGTTGAAGCAAGTATCAATTACAGAAATATGCCAATGTATTGACTACAAAAGCAAACACACATAGAATTAAAATTAATAAGACTAATGAGGAAGAATAATAAAAAATTAAAAATCAAATAGACGCAAAGTACCACATATTTAGTTGATTACAAGAACAGTATTATTACAAGTGATTTAGGAGGTGGTATGCATTAGAAAAATAGACTTTTGGCGGCTTTCAACCATTTGATTGTAGTTTTTTTATGACCAATTAGAGATAAAATGCAACCCAAATCGACCCATTCACTAGGAAATGGGTCGAAATTTCCATTTCTAAAAAAGACTGTTAAGTCTTAACCATAAACTGTGATCAAACAAGGGATAACGATGCATCAATAATTAGGACAATAGCATCATACCTCCTCAAATCGAAGGTGGACAGAAACGTACTTCCCACCAGAACCTGAACTGCCTGTTGTCATTCTTTTTACTAGAGTTTTTCCAAGTGTCATGATGGGGATAGAGAATCTCAATGCTTCATAATTAGCCAGACACCTTAGATACTGAATATGAGGAGGGAGACTTGAAGCCAATCTATTTGCAAAAGGAGCAAACCTAATAATCCTGCATTAGATTGTAAAACATTAATAACAAATAAAACCCCCTTAAGAGTATTTAAACAAATAAACTTCAATAAGACAATAACAGAACATTTTCACAAACGTGACTGTTGGATCCTATCATGATATCACTAGTCAATTAACCGATCCCACAATGCTCAAATTTGACTATTTAAGATGGATAACAAGCAGTGTATGTGATATGGTGAAATGAAAAATGCAAGACTCTATAACAAACCAATAAATGACAATACATTCGTAGAGATTATAGAAAGAATGTGGCCAGCAAGTTTTTAATACTTTTGGTCAAATTTCAAAACATATTGTTGTTAGATATGTGAAATGTTGCCATGCACTTGAAAGACCAACAAGGAAATGACCACCAATGCAGGATTGGAGAACACTTGTTCTATCTTCTGCAACCTGACTGATGAGCATGGAATCTCGCTGAGATCATCGCAGTGGCCTAGTGGATATGCACTTTTGTCAAGTAGTAAGGTTGCATGGGATTCATGAAACTATAACATGTGCTCATGGCATGGTGGAAAAGATAGGGACAAAACTTCAGTTCGATAAGCCATTTATTAGGAAGTCTAATAGATAAAAGCTCAAACAGTGAGTTCTGGTGCTACATCGTGCTGGGTTTGAAGTACTACATGGAAAGAATCCCGTCGTAGTGCATAAATAATGGCTAATAAATAAAAGAAAACCAAAAATGCTAAATAATTTGAAGCACCAACCTATGCTCTCTGAGGACAGGATAAACTTCTTCCAAGTAGTAAGTGGCAGATGCCCAAGCTGGGACTCGAAAGTTTGGTATATTGCTTATATTAAAATCATACTCTTCCATCACATCCATGGGGAGCTCCCGTACTACATCAACATATTCCTTAAGGGTGTCTATAAAATGTTCTTCATCATATATGTCCCCAAACTCACTGAAAAGAGCAATGCGTGCAAACAAGTATAAGTGCAAGCAACAAAAACAAATCTTCTTTCTATTACAAGAGAATGGCTGTAACGACCAAGTAAAAAAGATTCGCAGGTTATTAATCCTATAAAAGTATATAATATACATCCTTTTTCCCAAAAAGTAGTATACTCATTTCACTAATAGTAGATTAGGTTAAATACAATAAGACTAAATCACTACTGAATGTTTGCACCAAGTGCAGTACAAGAAGAATAGCTAAGTATGTGAAACCATACATAGAACAATAGGTTTTTAGCAAGCTGTGATATTTGATTCTCAGCACTACTTTAAAAATTACAGCAAAGGTTTTAAAGTGCTGCATAGACAAAACTTAAGACTTACTTAAATTCATTGAATAAATAAAAAGTTAGCAACAAAAAGAATGTTGATTTATACATGTTGGTTAAAATGATAAGATTAACTTCACATTCACCCAGATAGTACTGTCAGAGAGATGATTTTCTATGATACGGGCATTATTACATGATAGCAACGTGATAATGAAAATTTCCAACAAACTTATGCTACAAATAGGTCATATATATATAATCATAAATCTGTTTTACAATGTGAATAAAGAGAACTGCAGTGTTAAGTGATGCTCCTAAATAACATTTGCTAAGATTTTGTAAAGTAAGACTTTATAATATCTTTCTGGAAACTTATACAACAAATACTCGGGTAATTTTTTTTATTTTATTTTATCAAAGTAAGATAACTAAAAACGGAGAGAGGTAAGTATTCAACTTGCCTGGAATCCCTCCAAACATTATGAAAATCAAAACGAGGAATGAGTAGTGTTGCATTTAAAAGACCTGCCACTGCAACAGCATTACATATCTGCCATTTGAAGTTAGATTGTAGCACATCTGGAAAAAGCGAACGTATTGGGTACAATATAGAAATACCTACTTAAATTGCTTTTAATGCTTATGAGTAAAAATTGAGCAAAAGATCCATTGGCAGAATGTATTCATTAATTTATTAGGAAATGACACTATCAAGTATGCTGTGGACTTTGATTATAGACAAAATTATTTCTAAATTCCGAGTTATTAGTGATATAATAATACTAAAAATAACATAATGACAAGTTTACCCTTATAACACATCATGCATGACTAATAGTAGTAGGACCTAAATAGAAGACTATGCAAACTGCAAAGGCTTAGCTTGTATATTTTGTCATAATTGGAGATAAAAAAGTGTAGCATTGCTCAGAGGAGAACCCTAAATATATTGCATTTAAATGTATTAAGAAAGCACAACTACATGAAACACACAAAAATGTAAAATACTGATTTATCTAGCAAACTCAACAGTATGTGTGATTTGAAGGCACGATATAGATCTAAATAAGTGAACCCAACATAATTTGACACGCTTAAGGTAAAATTAAACATTATGTGGCATACCGATGCACGTTGTTGATTTAGACCACCATTCGCCTCAATAATCAAGTACTGGTCAGCTTTTTCTGTCCCTGTGATAGAACTTTCATAAATTTATAAGCACATGTAAAGAAAATGTTTCTTAATAGTTCTCCAGAAGTGGCACTACCAGGCTGTTGACGAGAAGTTGGTGTCACGCAAGGCTTCTGCTCTTTCAACTGCATTTTATATCTCCATACATCCGACAACTAATGAGCAATATTACAACTTTCAATCAGCTTAATACCAAATAATGCAGTGAATAATTCATTACTTTATGTTATTGAAAAATCAAACTTATATAAAAACAAAGAACAAGCAAATGTACAAAAGTAGAGTGGACAGCAAATGGTTCATGGTAATGTCATCAAAAATTAGATTACTTAAATGGATCAAGATTACATGAAACTGAACCACAAGAGATGACAAGGGAATGTTTGGATGCATATATAACTATTGTGATTGAAGTGTTAATCATCATTAAAAATTTGAAAATTTAATTATTTAAGGTCAAAATGATCATCTTTGGATAACTAGGCACTAGCTAAGAAGTAGTGATAACACAACTAACAAGCAAAACTGATTTCTAACTAACCTAACTATCAGTTTATCCGATTCTAACGCTTTAAGTTGCAATAACCACATTGCAAACACACCAATACAATCAGGGAAACTAGTAAAATTTGCAACAAATTTCATATAATACCACATTCAAAGATTCACGGAGAAGTTGGTTCTTAACATACTATTTTACACTTGGATTAAATTTAAACTATATACTGATATACATTCACAAAAGCATGGTCTGACGAGCAACCCTAACTCACTATCCATTTTTGGACCCAGTGTGATCCTTCCCCAAAGACCACATTTCAGGCCAGCAATATTCAATTGTAGCAAATATTCAGTTGTAGCATGTGTGAATGGGGGGAGTTGGGATTCACCCCAGGACCTATTTCATAAAAGTAGGTTTGTGCTCGGGGAATTTCAACTTATTACATTGTAGCATTGCGATTAACTAATTAACCACTCAGGGGTGGCCTAGTGACAAAACGCTTGTGACTAAATCACTAATGTGAGAAGTTTCGAGTTTAATTCCTGCTAGGTGCACACAACCCGTTAAGTAGGCACGCCAACCTCCTGAAAAGGGAGGGCTTTACCCGGTTTTCGGTCTGGCAGTGGTTCAAACATGTTGTATCAGTCGGCCAAAAGGTCGGAAACCATGGTTAAAAAAATACACAGTGGTCATATAAAGATTCTCAACAACAACATTAACAAAAACAAATTAAACCTTAATAGCCGAAGAAGTATCAGACAGAATATCCTGCCAAAGATTCTGAAAGATCTCATGGCTCTTATAAACAGACCCAGGCACAGGACTAGGATACAACATGGGACCCACAAACGTAACCACGCCCGACAAGAACAACAACAATGGTAGTATACAACATATCCTTCGCCTGAAAAACTTTTTTCCGGTGAGAAAATATTCTGGCCGGCGGTTAAGTTTCCGGCGAGTGGGTTTGGTGAAATGGGTATTGGTTGTTGTGGGTGAGCTGCCACTGCTACTACTAGTGTAGTAGTGATTGAAAGTGGCATCCATTGTGTTTGTGTGTTCAAAGAGGGAAAATGGGATCTTGTCTTGTGTCTTTTTATGTGTTTCCCATTTTTATGGAATTTGACAAGTGATCTTAACTTACAAAGAGAAATTTATAAAACTAAATTCACAAAATGAGGCACGGGTTTTAAATATTGATGATTGCAAAAGAAAGTGATATCTGCGTGATACGGCAGCGGGTACTTTGTAATTTAATTTTTTAAGTCAATAATTTGTTTCTGATGTGCCTGCATTGGACAAAATTCCCTTAAGGGATTTCGTTTGATACATGTCTTCGGTTTCCTAGTATTGTAAGATTAAGTGGGAGGTATCAAGATCTGGTACAAATGTACATTGCCTCAGGGGTAATATATTTTGGTACATGAAACGTGTAGATCTTGAATTCTTGTGAACAAATAAAAAAGCCACGTGACTTAAAGATTTGAAAGAATGAGATTTTAAATCAGGAAATGCGCTACTACACCGCGGTTTCAGGAGCTAGTACTGAAGTTCTCATGGGCTTAGGAGAATCGATAGCAAGGAGTCATGGTTCTTATTTGTTAGTTAATTTTCATTTTACTTAAGTGTTAAATGAAGTGCATCTTTGAATACTAAGTTCGAGTGTATCGTGATTTAGCTAAGTCTATAAATAATCCAGTATGACTAAATCACTGGTACCGACTCACTTAGATTCATTGACAAGAAGACAATAATAAATAGGTTAAGAAGTGAGGCTCAAGGAAGGATTAGTCAGAAAGATTAGAGTAGTGGTTTATCCCAAACTTTGTGATACGAGCTTAATCAATCGCAAAGAATTGAAAGTAATGTCGTAGACTCGTGCACATCGGACGAGACGTTACTATGAGATTCCATTTAGCGTATTTTGAATCCGTGAATGAAAGAAATTTCATTCTAAAAAAGGTCCATAGCTACTTAGTATGGAGGGATACCTAGATAAGTTGAACAACTACTATGAAAGATATGATACTGCAGGGAGTGCATCAAGTTTCCTATGCATTGTGCGAGGCAAATGTTGGATGTGACCAAAATCGAGAAGCGATCACATGGGTTAATCAATTAATGGCGTTCTTGGATCGTGGAGTACTATCCACAATGACCTCAGGTGTTAGGTCATTTAGTTTTTGTCTTTCACTGGGTTTTGGCTTAATTTCCCGTTACTGCGTGAAAGCATAATGCTGTGTGCTAATGTTGAATTCAATAGGAG
Source organism: Artemisia annua (assembly GCA_014162995.1). NCBI lineage: Eukaryota > Viridiplantae > Streptophyta > Magnoliopsida > Asterales > Asteraceae > Artemisia > Artemisia annua. The sequence goes on along the minus strand of LBNU01008472.1, from coordinate 55,819 downwards.
GTAAGGGAAAATGATTTAATGATTAAGATGGCAATTTGCAACTCCAAATAGAAATAGACTAGAGAGGATATTTTTCTGTTTCCCTTGTGATGAGATGATAAGTAAGAGCATGGCCATGCGACAAGTGTCTGAGAACACTATGGAGGCAAATCATTCACAATAACAAGAAATGAAGAAAGTATTGTGAGATTAACATACCCATGTTTGGTACTTTCTGAAATATCACAAAGTGCAAAGGTATATAGTCATACACCTAGACTCAACTGAAGTGTTGCTGGAGTTTTTATAAATTACTACATGGGGATTGAATCGATTTCTGTGAACTGGGTACTTCAAAGTTTTTTTAGTGACTTTTGGTATTGTGAGAGTGGTTCTCAGGTTGTTGCTTTGCACAAGTGGGAGTTTGAAATGATTAGAATGCAAAAAACAATTTTTCTCACAACTTGTCTTTATAGAAATGCCGAAGGGTAACATTGGTGCACACTAAAAGGAACACAAAAGCAGAAATGGGAAAAGAGTGACGAAATAAAATTGAAATGAAGAGGAAATGAGAATACGATAATATTCTCATAGAGGGGCAATATAGTAATTAACCAGGGTATATATAGTTATTAGAGATAAATATATTAAGTGCATAAAAGGCAAAACCATAAACCCTATATATGAGAGGAATTTGGTTTGTGTGTGTGTGGATTTTTTTTTCTTTTGCTTATGACTCACGTTGATACTAAAAACTCTGCATGACTGTATCTAGGGTGTTAATTAAAAGTAGCAGTGAGCTATGAGCAGTGAGCTGTGAGCAGTAGCTGCGAGCAGTAGTCACATCTTACAGCTCACCGCTTACTACTCTTAAAGAAGCATTGGAAAAATGAGTATTCCTAAAAAAATAGTAAAGCTCACAGCTCCTTTGTCAAACGACTACAAAAAAAAAAACCAAAATGCTCATTGCTCATCGCTCCAAAAAGCTCCAAACCATTCCTTGCCAAACATACCCCCGGTGTGTTGGATTGTGCATTCGAAAGACATGTATCTCTTTTTTTTTGATTATCAACCGCCTTGGCTTGGCTGACTTGTGAACAGTGTCGGCTCAAGCCACGACTCCATAGTACACCCGAGCCATCCTCCTCCCTGTAGCCAGCCGCCTAACTGGTGGCTTCGCAACAGTACCGGCTCCAAAGCTCTACTTCAACAAATGTTATATAGTATAATGGTTTTACGTAATGTCTAAACGTCATCGGCTAATGTATTAAGAGATAATAATTGTAAATAATAGTAATTGAACTACATGTTAATTAAATAATTACATGAAAAATAAGCCAGTCATATTCACTAAATTAGCACAAACACAACAAGTTTTGCATGCTAGAATATGTAGTTAAAAAGTACGTTTACTAAAACATAAATTTTTGAAATTACATTATAACTTAAAAATAATAATGACATGTTTGCTTATCTAAAGAAAAATGTTATATGCTATGTATTTTTATGGTTAATTGTTTATACTTGTTTTGCACATATAATAACCTTTTTAATATTTTATCTTCATAATTATACTTATATTCTATTCCTTGGGCTTTCCTAGCCCATTTTCTCTTCTAAACTGCTCCGCCCCGAACCAAACAGGAAAATGTGGGTTTTGATAAAAACCCGCTACTGTGGACTCTCTCTCACACTTCACGTTCACTTGAGGGATCCGAATATTCCAGCTCCGGCCACCCATCTCCACCTTATTCAAAGATGATCCGAACCGAAAATTTTGAACCGTTTGCAACTACAGTTGCCTGTGAGGGGATGTACAGTAGTTTCAACAGTGATAATAATATTTTAATCCGTGGTATATATTGGATCTTCTGGATGTTTCTCTCATAATTTGTGCACATGAATGGAAAAAACACACACACAAATAACGGATTCATCATAAACTGAAAAGCCTCACCGGATTCGGCATCATCATCGAAGGTATCTTCATAATTTTTTTCGTTATATTTGTTACATGTGTTTCATCAGAATTAGGGTTTCATGTTAATTTAGGGTTTCGGTTAGATTTTAGGGTTCTTATGAAATTAGGGGTGTTTGGGATTGGGAGTGAGATCAGACTTCTTATGAAATTAATTTTTTAGGGTCTAAATTAAATTTTAGAGCTCTAATAATTTACAGGATTAAGCATGTTTGGAATTGCTTTTTAGGACTGATTATTTGCTTGGATTGTTTATCAGAGTTCACCTTTGATTATTGCTTTGGCAGTGTTTAATGTTTTTGCGTTTGCCATGTTTTCAGGTGCTGCCATGGCGGGGTAGGCTTGCTGAGCTTGCCGCCATCGGATCGGATCTATTTGGTTTTTCCAGCTATGTTTGGAACTATCATGGTGCGATTACAGCAACGACCGGTGTTTGCAAACGCTATGGTTGTCGTTCCTGACTGGTATTTGGTTTTTGCACCCATGATTTTTGAGGCTATGTTTGCTACACTTGCCCATTATCAATGTAACTCATAATATCATGAGGCTGTGATGACTTTGAATAGGTGCGGTTAAAGTTGAGATTGTCCGTATCTTGGCAGGGCAACCTATTACGGTTGCAGCCATGGTCGGTGCTACCACTTTTTCCTGATTGCTATACTATCTGAGCCTATACTAGAAAACTTGATATCATGAATGTACATATGTATCGTTCTACCATTTTCGCGACCTGCTATGGTTGCATAATATCGTCAGGCTGTGATGAGTTTGAATGGGTGCGGTTAAAGTTGAGGTTTCCCGTATCTTGGCAGGGCAGCCTGTTACGGTTGCAGCCATGGCGGGTGGATCAACTTTTTCCTAATTGCTACCCTATCTGAGCCTATACTACTATACTAATCCTTGGGCTTCACAAGCCATTTTCTCTTCCAACCCGCCCCGTCCCAGCCCAATAGCAAAATATGGGTTATATGAAAACCCGTCACTGTGGTCTCTCCCTCACAATTTGCGTCATAATATCATGAGGCTGTGATAACTTTGAATGGGTGCGGTTAAAGTTGAGATTGCCCGTATCTTGGCAGGACAGCCTATTACGGTTGCAGCCATGGCGGGTGCATCCGCTTTTCCTGATTGCTACCCTATCTGAGCCTATCCTAGAAAACTTGATAATGCATGTCCTTGATTTGGAGGATTGCATATGCTGACACAAACTAGAACTTGCCCATTGATGGATTTTAATTTCTCCGTGCAGTTGTTAGTCGTAAGGAATGATCTAAAGATGGGGAAAGGAAGGATTGTTGTCCGGTTCAGGTACCTATAATTAGTCTCATGTAATGTATTAAACACCATGATTTTGTTCGGTTTTGTTGTTATATTCATGAAGAGTGGAGGCGGTATATTTTGCCGTTATGGTACAAGTAAAACAGTAGTATTGATTATATCTTGCATATGCAGTGCAATTCTTATTGTTCAGGAACTGAGTTGGTTTTGATAGTGGTATCAACCAACTGGCCAACTAAAATGAATCCTTAGTAGAAGCTAGAGCTGAGTTCTAGGTATGACCTGTATCAATAAAAACAAAATATAGGCGAACTTTTTAAAAAAACGTGATACGTGCACAATTATGTCTACTTTCATCTACATATCTCACATATCAGGCTGCTATTATCAGGAGGATGGTCTGCATTTATGTTAATGTGATGGTGGCCTTTAAAGATAAGAGTAGGATTTTGGCTAAGCGTTAAGCTTTTGTGTGTTTTGCAGGACATTATGAGAGAATGACAACTAACTTGCTAAGCGATAGCTACGACGAGCGAAACATTGGGCAGGTAATTTAATGATATTCATCAAGTCTTGGTTACTATAAAAATGGTTATATTATTTTGTTTTAAAGCTTTTTGCAGATTTATCATACGAGTAGTATGGTTAATGCGTGTAATCTTCAAATTTCAAGCTATTAACCGTAACATCTGCAGTAAAAGAGCCAAACACCCGTGATGTCTTCTTATTTCTGGATGGCCGCGTGTATCTGTCAGGTTAAAGTTTAGAACAGAGGCACGAAGATGAAGACATTTGCAAAGGTAATGGATCTTAATACTTAAGAAAGAATCATATCACTACAGTTTCTTTGAGTTTTGTTTACCATTGACATTCAAGAAAATTTTAAAATGAAAAATGAGAACTTGAAGTTAAAGATAAATTAAAATGTTGTCTATAAGGTGGTAGTGAAGCTAATATCGTTTGATGACGGGAGTGCGGTGCGGGTGATGCTAGCTTCATGAAGTCGCTGGTCTTTTTACTAAAGAAAAAATGGTATTTATTCTTGATAAAAAAAACTGCTTATTTTCTTATTTTGATCTGATGTATCCTTATCTCACTATAACTTTGTTTAGTATATAAAATGTATGTATTTAAGGTACAATCTAATATACTTACCCATTTTGGGACATGTTTTACTACATCTTAAATGAATGAAATTAAGAGATCCCAGATTGACATATGAGCCTGAAAAAAACATAATACCGACATTTATATTATTCATGTTGGTATCAATCTGATGCTATTCTGATTTCAGGAGTATTTTTTATCGAAGCGGATGAGTCATGGTAATGAGGTGGTTAAGATGTTGAACGGGTTTTCATGCACCAATATTTTCATTTATATCATTCATGTTGGTATTAATCTGATGTTATTCTGATTTCCTACCATTTATTTTCATGCAACAATATTTTCATTACTGATGTTGTTTGTTTGTTTACAGGAAAAAGAAGGTCTCATTTGGTATTGCTGGACCATGGTCTATACAAAGTACTAGATCAACTATGCTGCACTCTGGAAGGTGCCCCTTTGAATTATATGAATTTAAATGGCTTATCATATCATTTATTATTATCTTTTCTACACTACCATATATGTTGCTGTCACTTTAGAGCATCATTAACCTCTGAGTTTTACAGCTTGCGGCTTCAAATTGGGTGATGGTTACGATCTGTATGAAACTACCTATATCAGAACTCTTATCGACACTGGTATGTTCTTGATGCAATCTCAGATGCTTATTTAATTTTACGTGATGAAGCTTCAAGGGTCAACAAGATTGATGTACGCTATTCAAAGGGTTAGTCTCTTTCTATTTTAAATGGTGGGTATGCGTACTATATCAAGCTATAATACATGAACTGATAGTTGGCCTACTAGAGTTTCTATGAAAACAACGATTTCAAATGAACCTATTTGTTAAGTTGTAGTTGTACAGCTGGTAAATCTTTTATTTAAAGATGTTTGTATAAAGCGAGAAGTAAAAATATGGGAGTATTTACTTATAAATGGATCACTTCGGCTATGGGCTATCTCTAACGGGTCAACTGAAAAAAAAGTCACAGAAAGTGACCGGAAATAAAATGGATTTAACCCAACCCAACATGTACTTAGCCGTTTTTTTCTTCAACTAAATATAAGTGTTTTTCTTATCCAAGCACCATGTGGCGCGCAAAATGCAATTCATGGTTTCTCATGTTGGATTTATTTGACGTGCTTTCAGGTCGACTTCTATCGGCTCTAATATGAATACTTGGATTGGGCACAACTTAGCCACACACTAAAAGTTTATTTGCCGGGGTGTAATTTGGTAAGCACTTACCAAGCTACAACTTTACAACCTCTAAATGGCTGTCTATTTTATGGTAGGCTGGTAGACATAAACCAAACGGAATTTGAAGCTCTTAAAAACAACATGATCGTTATTAAAATCAACTTCACAGGAAGTTAGTTAATGACTTGCATGTGAACCCGTGATCTGTTACGACGTTATTGTTAAACAACTTTTTATTTTGTTTTAGGGCATGACTCGAACTGGGATGAGGAGCAAAGAGTTAACAACTTGCATGCCTTTTTGCCGGTGGCACTGATCGTGTGTCAAAACAATTATGTGAACCCATATTGACAATGAGCTACATGTTCACAATCGAAGGTCAGACCTGCATCTCTTTTTTTCACGGTTTATTTATGTTTGAGTAAATATTTATCTTTGAGTAAATGGGTTGAATCGGGTTATACTTTATTTCTAACGGGTCAAGTGGTCATAAGGGTATATTGTAATTATTTACAAGCTTAAAGTTTTTTATAACAAAAATAGATAAAATGTAGTTTCATGCTAAACTGTTTTTGGTTCAACTTATACAGAAAAATGTCTATTTCAATGAGTCTTTTTATATAAGTTGTACTAGACGCTATATTGACACAGTGATTGGTAAATTAAACATTGAGCAGTTAGGATGCATTACGGAATGGAAATATATTACCCTACGAAGTCTACAGAGGGTGCCTTAGGATGAATGGACAGATGCTGGATAGTCTTGAAATATCCAGTAACAGCGAAGATGGTGTGTATAAGTATCTTGATAACTGCACATCATTCATCATTATCGGGTAAGCGGCTCTTAAAGAAATAGGTATGTCACCGACTGATGTAACACCTAGAAATAAGCTTAAACAAACCGCCTGGAGTACCTATGACACGGAGCATCAATAACTCAAGTTTTTGTATTATGGGGGACGATTTCTAAATTCTCATATTCCAAGTTCTTTGTTAATTCTGAAATATGTTAGTTCTAATTGTTGAATGCATCATAATATAGCGTTCCTTCCATTATGTATAATTAATCAATGCGCATCTTTTTTTTTTCTTTTTTCTTTGGGGTTTTGGCTTTGAACAAGAGATAACATTTGGATGTGGTTTCACCATTTGAAGTTTTTAGTAACTTTTGATATTAATTTTAATTAAATTAAGGGAAGACGAATAATTCTTTTTCAACTGCAATCAGGTTAATGCAGCTATCTATCAAGTTGAGGGCATTAATCAGGTTGAAATTAAATTGGAACAATCACCTACAGAACCTGAGGGCAAGATGAGGTGATGGAACTTCCGAGCTGGGTCCAATATATGGTTCGAGAAGAATGGACAGCTAAGGTATTCAATGTGTTTAATTTGACTCCTCATTGGTTGGTCTCAAATTTGCAGATGGACAGTAATGATTCAGAATAAAGATAAAAGGAGATGAACAAAAATGCTTCCACAATCACCACCGATCACCCAAATCTGAAGCTTCAATTTCTGTAAGGTAATTCATATACGTATCTTTCTTACCTACTTTTTACCTTTGATCTTCTTATAAATAAGTTTACAAATTCTTGCTTCTGGGAAAGGGTGAATTCCTCAGTTAGTAAATATAGGAGCAAGTAATAGAATGATTAGGATATATGCAATTGCTGCAAAAGAGTCAGTACTTTGCTGTGGATTGGTGGCTTCTGTTAGTGCCTTTCATTGTTCAGAGCCCATCAAGTGTTACTGATACACCCATTGTGGATGCAAGTTGCACGGGGTCATAAGAAGTTACCTCTACAAACGTTGTAGATGTAGAAGCAGTGACACGCAGCTGGCTTAGTGAACTGTTGTGAAAGAACCAACAAGTAAAGTTATTTGCAATATTCATTAATCATCCACTTCACTTTTTAAAATAAAATATAGTTATTAGATTTATTTAACTTGAAAAAGCACCTGTGGCCTAATGGATAAGGCACCTGACTTCTAATCAGGCGATTGTGGGTTCGAGTCCCATCGGGTGTTCTTTTTTTTTTTTTTTTTTTTTTTTTTTTTTTTTTTTTTCAAATTGAAATGCATTTGTTTGGGGTTTTACTAGACTGTCAAAACTGTTTTTCACTTGATTATGAATGGATTAGATATAGATCAAAACCTGGTCCATCGATAAGATTATTAGAACCAATTCATGGCAGAAGACTAAATCAGCTAAGGCAGGCATCGCCACAAGAAGGGTCGGCGGCAAACTTATTCAATGTAAGTCTTGAATACTCTTTTTACATTTGTGCAGTTTGCCACACGAACATTAGAATACTTGAACCTTAGCAAGATATTTAGTTATTATGTCGTTTGAATCATAGTAACCTCAATCTATGGCTACAGGTAGGAAGGTGCGAAGGTATGAATGCTGCGTTTTGTTAGGGACAAGGAAGGTGGCAGGAACCGTAGTTGTGGTGGTCCAACGAAAGGTACAATCCATTTGAACAGGAATAAGTAATTAGAATTATGATCTTTAGATAATGGATATAAATTTAGGCGATCGAGTTAATAGTGCTTGACAAAATATTACAGACATTTGAAAAAAATATTTGTTGTATTAGTTTGTAGAATGGCTAAAATGGTAACAAAAAGTATAATAATATTCTGGCATCTATCATTTCCAGTTCACAGCACTTGCTAAACGCAACGGAAACTGCTTCCTTGGTAATTTGTTTTATTGTCTTACTATTACATTATGAAAAGTTTCCGATAACTATTTTCTCTTATTATAATAACAGTATAGAAATGTTAAAAGATTATAGCCTCTATGGGATTGGAAGCGTATTATGAGTTTCATTTGCTTAAAATGATTAGAGTTCAGAAATAAACAAAATATCGATTTATCTTTTCATTGTAATGCTGATATTTTAAAATGCTTATAGTTCAAAAATTAAAAAAAATATATACTGATTTATCTTTTACTTTTAACGCTCATTGTATCTTTCGCAAAACAGGTTCCACCAGAAATCTTAGCCGTAGAGGAGCAACAGCATGTGCTCCAACTTCACTTCAACACTGCGGCCAACAAAACCGCCTTTATATTAGATATCGTTTTCACTAATAAAGAAACTGCTGAAGGAACAAGCAAGTATAATGAAGAAACTACAGGTGATGAAATTTCATTGTCCAACACTTTTTAAAAATGCATATTCATAATGACCGCGCTCTACTATATGGTAACCAACTGTAAAAACTCAGGAACACCAGCACCAAGCCCCCCAAGGGAAGAGGAGCTCGACGAACCAAAAAAGATAGATGCATAAAAGAAAGGCAAGCCAGTGAAAAGACCACGGTTCCCAGACCAGCCAGCCATCACAAAGAAAGAAAAAGGTACAAAACTACACTTTAGTTTAGTGGTGGAATGAATTCATAGAATCTGTAGATTTATAGTTCAGGTAGTTTTCTATACACATGAGTGTATCTGGTTGTTACCAGTTAAATAAAAAGTAGAACCGCGTTATTCAAAGTTATCTCTATAACACATGGGTACTGATGGACACATGTATCAATAGGTAAACAGTTCTTAGGTCACTTGAGGTTGGGTTGAGCTATAAATCTCAGGTAGTTTAAAGAAGAATACAATTAAAAATTACAGAAAAATGTTGTCGAATGAAGATAAAGAGATTTTAGGCTTGCGTAACTTTTAAAGACTTTAAGTTGAATATCAACGTAAAATTTGTCAATAAGTAGCTTTAGTGAGACAACACTGTTTAGGCATAATGTTAATCTTATGTATGGCGAAAAGGAAAAAAAAGTTCTGCCATTTATTGAACGATTCGTTCGCTGTTTTTAAGTTTCGATATGACAACTCAAATAGCCAAACTCATTTTGTCCAAACATTGAAACCTGAACATTTTTTTGTTCTAGGTTGGCACAGTTGGAGGAAGGATGCTATTACCGTCACAGTCAACATGCTTGAACCTACCTGGAGTCAAGTGTAAAAGCTTTTGCAATTTTCTTATTTATTGTAATGCTGGACCAAACACTGATTATTTTGCAGCGTTATTTTGTAATGGTGCATCCACAATATCTAAAAATGGATATAATAATCAACCTTCTAAGAAGAATTTGTATATCATATAATTTTCAATTATTTGTACTCATGCCACATATATTCAGTTGTATATGTATACTGATATGAATTTCTTCCCTATTATTACTTTACCAATTTTGTTTAACAATCATTTCTTACATACAGATAAATGCTATCATATAAGTATACTCCATTGACAAACATCCCGCCGCGAAGCACGCTTAAACTTCTTTAGCAAAACACCCCGCGGCAACGCGCGGGTTTTCCAACTCGTTCCACACAAATTGAAAGATTACTGCTTAACACAAAAAAGAAATTATATTTATTAAAAAGGTCTTAAAAAACAAATATTATAAGTGGTCCTTTAATAATAAATACAGATGATATCGTTGTCATAGTCTTTATTAATGTTTATCGTTATAAATAGAGTAAATTACACCATTCCTCCTTATGGTTTGCGTTGATCACCTTTCGTCCATTGATAAAAAAATGTGTCGTTTATCCCTAACTGTCAAACGTTATCCGTCGTTAGTCCCCCCCTTAAACGGTCCTCATTAACTCTCGTTAAGTCACGCCATGTGATACCCACATGAAAATATTTTTGTCATTTCACACTTCATCTTCCTCTTTTACACATTTTCATCTCCAACCATCACCGCGCGTCTCCATTATACCCGCTTCTCAATCTATTATAATCAATCAAAAAAAAAAAAAAAAAAAAAATTCCAAAAATTATTTCTTTACCAGAATTACCAACAAAATATCTAATACAAACCCATTTTTATCATCGAGTACATAACATATTGCACAATGTTGAGCTAATAAATGAAACCCACTATTTCATCAAAATATACGATATATACACACAACTAGCCTAAGGCCCGACCGTTGGCCGGCTAGCTAAAAGTTTTATTGTTAAACATAAAAATGTAGTACAAACATGATGTAAAAATTTAATACATTAAATGTATAATCCTGAAAGATAAATAATGTAACATAAATAACGTTATGTGTATTGTTTAAAAGATAAAAAAGATAAAATAAAAAAAAATGAAAAAATTAAAGTCGATGAAGGACTTCTTTGTACACGACGTTAGTTATGTGATTGCAATTGTTGCCATTTTTGGGCGGCTAACTAAAAGTGTTATTATTAAATATAAAAATGCAGTACAAAGATGATGTAAAAGTAAAATCCGTAAATGTATAATGTTGAAGGATAAATAGTTAACGTAATATGTCATTTGTAAATAGTTAACCTTAGATAAAGTTTGCCCTTAACTTTTGTTAATTTTCATGGCAAAACAAATACATATTGGAAATTGTCTCATTTTCAGCTGAAAAGACATCTTGTTATCGGATGGGCTAATATTCATGCGGGGAATAGCGACAACTATCCCTAATTTACCACCGGATATGATTTTTGCCTCAATGTTATTGACCCCCATTCTCAAAATTTGCCATTCTCACAATTTGTAACCTTATACATTACAAAGGCCACCTCTTTGGTAGAAGTCTATGTTACTTATGAATGGGTTGATTTGACATGTCTTTTACCTACAATGGGTAAAACTACAATGTCAACTAAAAAGTGAAAGATCAAATTTGCTGAAAGTTAGCCAAAGTCTATTCGTAATGTAGCCCATAGTCTATTCTTAATGCACATCTACACATACGGACTGCTTTTTTGGACATCACGAAGCGTACTATATAAGCCAAACATCCAAGACCTGGAGATTCACAAAGGCTAATAGTCAAGCCATTCAAGCAATATCATTATGGCTCAAGTATACTTTCTCCCAACAAACATATTTTATTTAATAATTTAAGTGCAATACAAACTTAAAGATATTCTCTTTACGCTTGGTTCTTTTCACATTGGTAGCAACAGAAGTAATGCAGTAGGTTGCCACATGGTAGCAGTTGCGACTCCAATTTGCTTGCGAGCAGTGTGGTCGTAAGAATGCCAACAACTCCTCTTATGAAGCTAATATCAAGTAACGTTCCCATTCTTACATTAGCAATCGCGGTTCCTACACAAAATTAGATATTACACGTGAGAACTTAACATTTTTGAAAAACATAACATGTTTATATTCAACAATTGTAACAATGGTTTTCATGTTTCAACAAAGTTTTTTAGTGATATTTTTCTATAATAAAAGCTAAACGTTGCCTTTTTGGGATGTATGCTCGAATAATTGTTATCCAACTATGATGGTTTCAATTACATATTTCTTGTGTTGTCGAAGAAAAACTATCAGTTCACATAAGCTTCAGACATATTACTTATTAAACATGGGTCACGACTATACATAATTATTAAAGCTCTATATTATAAATAAAAATGACAACAACAAAAGAGACAGAGAGACCTGATTAATGGAGGGAAGTTCTGAAGTATTACCTATTACTTACTCAGCAAGTCAAGCCTCTACCGAGTAATGCTCCCGTTCCTACATTAACATTCACGGTTCCTGCACAAAATCAGATATTACACGTGATTTTAAAGTTTTTATACACTACTAATATCACTAAGTATGCCCTATATTACACTATTTTAAATATTAGTATTATACATATCTAAATCACTACTGTTGATAGCATTATAATGTTGATTAGTGAATGATACCTCTAATGTTCATTCTAATTTACTGATCTTCTTTGTGTCGCCAAACACATATGGTTTTAATAAATTTTCATTGATTCAATTGCATCAACTACACAATCTCCTCACAAATACCTCCTTACCATGATCATTCCATGAATGCAATTACACAAACAAAAGCTTAAACTCAGACCTCGACCATTGCACTGGCTCCGTAAACCTCTTCCTGCAAAAAAATCAGAAGCATTTTACCATACTGAAGGAACATTATTATTTTTGCTCATTTGCTATAAATAACTGATTCATAAGCTCATTAGCTGATAAATAAGCTTAAACAAACACACCCATTTCATGGCTAATACATTAACATCAACTCATGTTATAGATAAAATAATTATAAACAAAAAGAAATGATCAAATCAAGAGTGTGAAGAAACAGAATCAGAAGAAGAATTAGGATTAAAAGCTCCAAGTATTCTTGTTGCGTCATGTGTAGCTTGTTCTCCTAACATCTTAAGAATATTTCGTGCATGCGTGGCTAGTATGCATCCAGAATACATTTGTTCAGATGCATCTTCACATACCATTAAACAACATGCTCATACTCAACATCCAAAATCATAAACTTTTTACACAAACATATATAATATATAAAATCATTTAAAATAACGAATGACGGGGACAATGCCTAATATTAAAAGCAATTACTTTGTGATTTACCATCATAAAGTTGTGAAGCAGACATAATACCACAAGTTGTTCTTATTTAGCAGCATCTATTCTCTAGATCTTCTCTTTCCTTCTAGTCATATGAGCACATAATTAACCTTTGAATGTTAAGATTGTGGGAAACGGTGTACACTTTTATTAATATAATCAGATTATAATAAATAACAGACAGCAAGGAGTAGAAGCAGAAGACATACACTATTGAACGTAAATTAAATGAAAGCAGTAAAGGCACGAGGCTCGTGTTTAACACGATTCCCTTAAAACAGATTCGCTGTTTGTTTCCCAGGGTACAACGTACAAAGCTGTTGTACAGCCGGACCTGACAAAACTTGCCTGAAAATTCACGGAACGCTGAGTGTTTCTGATCGAAGAGATTGCTGGAATTCGGCTGTAATGGAGCTACGTTTTTCCTGTGTCTAAAACTGAATGAGCATAGGTTTATTTTATAGCCTAAACCTATCTTGTTCAGCAAGACAAAATATTAGCTAAAAATAAACTGATATGCAAATCTGTTAAGCTAATAACACGATTTGATATCTTTTATATTTGCACACAAAATATTCTGTACACTTGTTCAATAAGTTTCAATCTATTCCTGAAATAGATTAATACAAAATTTGGAAACTCAGACCCGAAACTTGCAGCAAAAAGATACGCACGTAGGCGAGATTTCGGAGATGCATTCGTGTCCGCAGGTCGCGCGGGCTCGCATGAGTTCAAAAGCTTCGAACCCATTTTGGCCCAGAAATCCCACAATCTGCACCCCCTGCACGCGCGCACGTAGGAGTGGGAGCATAGCTCACCTAAAGGAATTTGAAAGCAAATACCAAGATTTCCTTATAAACAAGCATTCAATTCTTGTTTTGGGCGATGTGGGATACATCCACTTTTCCATTTTTTGTGTTTCACATGCCTCACTTTGAGACACGATATCTCATTCATTTCTACTCCATTTTGGACATACTTTAGCTTCTTGCGAAGCTCTCTTAGAGGAGAATAAAACGCCCCCAACCAACAAAAATATATGTAACATATACATACATTAAATAATGTCCAAAGTTTGCAAAAACCACTTTGCAAAACTCATTTTCCAACAATCCCCCACATGAATGGAGATCGGTCGAAAACACACAAAATTTCAGCGAAATTTCTGCGGTTAAGTCCTGCATAGGATAGGTAGGTGTGACCCTTTGAACCTTCCCTTGTGAGATGCATTTGTCTCCTAGATCTGAGTAGACGCGATGTCCTTGAACTCAACATCTGTTTACGTAGACGACAATACACACTCACACAAAACTCTCCCTGACCTTGTCAAGTCCTCATAGTCGTATTCGTCATGGTCATGAATACTAGCCTGGTTCTGCAAGAGCTCTTAGTAATTGCGCCCCCCACAATTCCCTTCGAAGCGACCCCACTTATCTCTCACATAGGTGATTTCATCTTGAATCATTAAAAACATATGTTTTGTGATTTCATCTTGAATCATTATGCTTTATGATTTCATCCTGAATCATTAAAGCCATATGTTTAACCTCTCAACAAGTCACATTTGTTATAGGAATGGACAAGGAAGTTACAATATTTAAATAACTCCCCCACATTGACGTGACTTCCCCCACATTTGTATAATTAGGTTGTCCTATTGAACCAAGATCTTGGGATCTCCAGTCAACTGGGTTAGGTTTTCCTTCATAGAAACTCATTCCTTTAAGGGCTTTAGTCCCATTCCTTTAGACGACTTACTAACTAACTCTCTGCTTAAGCCTTTCTTAAGCGGATCCGCGATGTTATCCTTTGACTTCACATAGTCAATTGAGATAACTCCTGTTGAGAGTAGTTGTCGTATCGAATTATGTCGACGACAGATATGTCTGGACTTTCCATTATACATTATGCTATGAGCTCTTCCAATTGCCGATTAACTATCACAATGTATACTGTTGGCCGTTACCGGTTTAGGCCACCTTGGTATGTCCTCTATGAAATGACGTAGCCATTCCGCCTCCTGTCCGCATTTATCTAACGCGATAAATTCTGATTCCATGGTGGACTTAGCTATAACAGTTTGCTTGGAAGATTTCCAAAATATAGCCGCCCCTCCTAGTGTAAACACATATCCACTAGTCGATCTAGAATCCTTTATGTCAGATATCCAATTTGCATCACTGTATCCTTCTATAACAGCTGGATATCTTTCATAATGCAGTCCATAATCGCAACTGTATCTCAAATAATGAAGTACCCTAGTCATAGCTCCCCAATGTGCATAGCTTGGATTAGTAGTATACCTACTTAGCCTGCTAACAGCATACGCTAAGTCAGGTCGGGTACTTGTCATTAAGTACATTAACATGCCAATAATTCTTGAATACTCTAATTGGGCAACACCTATGCCTCTATTTTTAGATAGATGCTTGCTGGTGTCAATTGGAGTTCTAGCTAGGCCGGAATCCCCCGCATTGTGAGTATTAATAATTTTGTCCATGTAATGTGCTTGAATTAACACAAGTTCATTTTGAGTTCGTATGATCTTTATTCCAAGGATCACATCAGCCAAACCCATATCCTTCATGTCAAACTTAGATTTCAACATGTCTTTAGTAGATTTGATCATCTTGTCGTTACTGCCAATGATAAGCATATCACCAACATATAAACACAAGATTACATATCCACTACTTGTGTCTTTTACATAAACACACTTGTCGCATTCATTAATTTTGAATCCACTGTCTAGCATGGCGTGGTCAAATTTTTGATGCCATTGTTTGGGAGCTTGCTTTAAGCCATATAATGACTTAACAAGCCTACAAACTTTTTCTCTTGTCCAGGAGCCATGAAACCCTCAAGTTGGTTCATGTAAATTTCTTCTTCTAAATCTCCGTTTAGAAAAGCCTTTTTCACATCCATTTGGTGAACTTCCAAATTTCTTAAAGCGGCAATAGCAAGTATCATCCTGATCGAGGTTATTCGCGTAACAGGCGAATATGTATCAAAGTAATCTAGACCTTCTCGTTGTCTAAATCCTTTGATTACCAGTCTTGCTTTGTACTTGTCAATGGTGCCATCGGCTTTCATCTTCTTCTTGAAGATCCATTTATAGCCTAGTGGTTTACAACCAGGAGGTAAATCTACGAGCTCCCAAGTATGATTTTGTAAAATAGAATCTATTTCACTTTTAATGGCTTCTTTCCATTGAGGCCCTTCCGAGGAAGTTACCGCTTCTCGATAAGAAGTAGGTTCATTTTCTACCATAAAAGAAACAAAATCGGGTCCAAACGATTTTTCAGTTTTTGCCCTTTTGCTTCTTCTAGGTTCAACCTCTTTTTCCTCGATTTGATCATGTCTCTCATCTTGGAGATCATTATCATCTCGTTGTCTCTTATCTTGGACAACATCGTCATCTATTCTAGATGAACTTCTAGTTTCCTTCATTAAGCAAGGAAATATATTTTCAAAGAAGGAAGCATTCCTTGATTCCATTACAGAACCCATTTGTATATCCGGATTTTTCGAATCATGTACAATGAAACGATAAGCACTCCTATTCTTAGTATATCCAATGAATATACAATCCACAGATTCGGGTCCAATCTTTTGGGCCTTGGGGGTCGGTATAGCTACCTTTGCTAGACACCCCCACACTCATAAGTACTTATATGATGGTTTTCTTCCCATCCATAGTTCATAAGGGATCTCTTCTTTTTCCTTATGAGGTATCTTATTTAATAGATAAGTAGCCGTTAGAATGGCTTCCCCCCACATGTCCTGGCTTAAACTAGAACTTATCAACATGGCATTAACCATTTCTTTCAAGGTACGGTTCTTCCTTTCGGCAACACCGTTCTGCTGAGGTGAATAAGGAGCAGTGAACTCATGTCTGATTTCATGTTTCGCACATAGATCAGCGAATGGAGACACATATTCACCTCCTCTATCACTTCGTACCACCTTGAGTTTCTTACTAAGTTGATTTTCAACTTCTTTTTTGTATAGAACAAACTTGTCTATAGCTTCATCTTTACTTTTCAGTAAGTAAACGTAGCAATACTTTGTACAATCATCAATAAACGTGATAAAGTACTTATTGCCACCTTTTGTGGGTAGTGATTTCAAATCACATATGTCCGTGTGTATCATATCAAGTGGTTCGGTTTTTTGTTCAACCGATTTGAAAGATGCTTTTGTAAGTTTGGCTTCAACACAAGTTTCACATTTGTATTTTGAATCAATATGGAAATTAGGTATGCAATTAAATTTAATCAAATGACGCATTGAATTAAAATTTACATGTCCAAGATGGCCATGCCACACATTAGAAGACTTAATCAAGTAAGCAAAAGAATTCATTTTATTGATATCATTTTTAACAACCATTACATTGAGTTTAAACATACCATTCAGTGCATATCCCCTACCAACATACATTTGATTCTTAGAAAGAACAAACTTATCAGACTCAAAAACAAGACGAAAACCAAACATGTTCAACAGCCACCCAGACACAAGATTCTTGCGAATCTTTGGAACATACAAGACATTAGTCAATTTGAGCTCTTTCTCGGATGTCATATTCAAGATTACATCTCCTTCGCCCTTGATATCAGCAATTGTAGAGTTGCCCATGTACAACTTCTCTCCATTGTCAACCGCTTTGAAAGAGTGAAACATACTCTTATCAGCACACACATAACGGGTAGCCCCAGTATCAACCCACCATTCCCTGTTGTTGGAACCTACCAGGTTAACTTCAGAGATCATGGCAATGACGTCAGAAACCATAACAATCATGTCCGCATCATTCACCATATTTGCCTCGCGTGGAGTCACCCGCTTCGGCATCTTACAGTTAGCAGCACGGTGACCTGGCTGGTCATAATTGAAACACACCCCTTGGAACTTCTGTTTCACAATTGCAGCTTTAGGAGCAAGGTACTCAGACTTCCCTTTGCTCTTCTTGTCATTCTTTCCTTTGCCCTTGCATTTTCCCTTGACATGAGACTTTGAAGATGACGAAGCATGCTCAACCAGATTTGCCTTGGCAGAATCAGGCGTATAAGTGTTTTTCTGAGCCAGCTTGTTGTCCTCTTCAATACGAAGACGAACAACCAAGTCTTCAACACTCATCTCCTTTAGCTTATGCTTCAGGTAGTTCTTAAATTCTACCCAGCTTGGAGGTAACTTTCAATGATAACAGCAACTTGAAAAGTTTCACTCAAAGTCATTCCCTCAGCATGAATGTCGTGTAGCAAAATTTGCAGATCTTGAACCTGACTCATCACGTTCTTTGAATCATCCATCTTGTAATCCAAAAAACGAGCTACTACGAACTTCTTTGTACCAGCATCCTCAGTTTTGTACTTGCGTTCCAATGACTCTCATAATTCTTTGGCAGTCTTGGTCTTGCAGTACACGTTGTACAAAGAGTCCACCAAACATTCAGAACATAGTTGTGACACAAAAAGTCTGAATGTTTCCATGCTTCCAAGGCTTGAACAACATGTTGATTAGAGGATTGACCTTCAGTAGGAGGTTCCACTCGAGGTGGATTCTCTTTTAAGAACCGCGTAAGGTTCAAAGTAGTGAGATAGAAGAACATCTTCTGTTGCCACCTCTTAAAATTCTTCCCATTGAATTTATCTGGTTTCTCAGCATGATTAACAACTGTGTTGGTAACTGGCGCACCAGACACATTCACAGTAGTAGTCACAGAAGGGGTAGTGGTGTTTGTCATCCTGAAAATTCAAACACAAATAGTTAAACAAACTGTTGCAAATCGGTATCTACTTGTACCAGATCTGGCTCAACGAAACTCTATCTTGGTTTCGATAAATCAGTTAATAGAAACTCTATCTTGGTTTCGTTATAAACTGATAAAAACAACTGCTTAAAAAAAATGTTATAGATCTGTAAATTAAAATCTGTTTAATTAAAACTGATTTCCAAAGAAACTCAACAAGGTTTCGACATAAAACAGTTTATAGGATCTGTTAATAATTAATCCGATTTTAACAAGGTGTTTTAAATTCGGTTAAACCGAATCTGTTTTAAGACTGTGGGAAATGGTGTACACTTTTATTAATATAATCAGATTACAATAAATAACAGAAAATAAATAACAGACAGCAAGGAGTAGAAGCAGAAGACAGACACTATTGAACGTAAATTAAACGAAAGCAGTAAAGGCACGAGGCTCGTGTTTAACACGATTCCCTTAAAACAGATTCGCCATATGTTTCCCAGGGTACAACGTACAAAGCTGTTGTACAGCCAGACCTGACAAAACTTGCCTGAAAATTCACAGAACGCTGACTGATCGAAGAGATTGCTGGAATTCGGCTGTAATGGAGCTACGTTTTTTTCCTGTGTCTAAAACTGAATGAGCATAGGTTTATTTTATAGCCTAAACCTATCTTTTTCAGCAAGACAAAATATTAGCTAAAAATAAACTAATATGCAAATCTGTTAAGCCAATAACACGATTTGATATCTTTTATATTTGCACACAAAATATTTTGTACACTTGTTCAATAAGTTTCAATCTATTCCTGAAATAGATTAATACAAAATTTGGAAACTCAGACCCGAAACTTGCAGCAAAATGATACATACGTAGGCGAGATTTCGAAGCTGCATTCGTGTCCGCAGGTCGCGCGGACTCCCATGAGTTCAGAAGCTTCGAACCCATTTTGGCCGAGAAATCCGCACCCCCCTGCGCGCGCGCACGTAGGAGTGGGAGCATAGCTCACCTAAAGGAATTTGAAAGCAAATACAAAGATTTCGTTATAAACAAGCATTCACTTCTTGTTTTGGGCGATGTAGGATACATCCATTTTTCCATTTTTTGTGTTTCACATGCCTCACTTTGAGACACGATATCTCATTCATTTCTACTCCATTTTGGACATACTTTAGCTTGTTGCGAAGCTCTCTTAGAGGAGAACAAAACGCCCCCAACCAACACAAATATATGTAACATATACATACATTAAATAATGTCCAAAGTTTGCAAAAACCACTTTGCAAAACTCATTTTACAACAAAGATTATGTTTAAATAAGCATGATATGATGGAAATAATGAAATACCGATTTAACGTAAACTTGTTAACGCCATCTGACAGTAAACCACTGAGTGCCACCAAATAGCTGATAAAAGATTTATAATACAAAGCATGAAATAGTTCGAGATTAGTGATGCTACTTCAAGGTTCAAGTTCCTTTTCTGTGATCAATCACTTTTTTATCAATAAAAGCTCTCTTTCTTGCATGAGCCAAGTCGGTTTATAAATTCCTTAAGTTGATATAATAAACCTTTTATTCATCAATTTATGCATTCACCATTGTTTATGCATTATGAGAATTTGTTTAAAAATGATTGTGACATGCCAAAATCACTTCGTATTGTCAAGCTGAAACTTCTAATCACTTGAAGAAATAAAAAGATTATAATACTTTCAGATAATTACCTTGTTCTTTACGTGCTCCTAAACGAATACATTTTTCAGAATATGTCCTTTGTTTCTTAACTCAACGACCGCAAACCAACTGAAAAGAGTAAAAAAGAAAAATGTTAAAACTACTGCTAAATGGTATTCAAGCATTCAACGATATTTTGATAAGCCAAAAGTGAATAATATGTTACACATTTCATCAAAGACGTGTGTATAAATCACATAATCAATATGTAACATATACAATTTAATTAAACATAGAATCTTAAAATAGAAAAACAAATGCTATCACTGAAGTTAAATATTTTTTAATTCCAACTAAATACACAATTTAATTAATCATTTAGACACCTTTGAACATGAAATCAATGTTTAACACATTAATTATGATTTTTAAAATTAGTGTTTTTACTATGATTCATATATGAAATCAATATATTTGAAGAATAGCAATGAATTATAAATAACCCAAAAAACAACCTTATTGAGATAAATTAGATAGAAGATCCATGGTTCATGGTTGAATGAAATGGAGGTGATGGTTGTTTCGATGCATCAGGGAGAAAGTAAGCCATCGGTGACAAATCAAAATTGATTTGTTGTAAACTTGAATTGTTTTTGGTATAACTGATTTAATGTAAACTAATTTTTAGGGTATGAATTGATGGGGATTAAACTGATTTAGGGTTCATGATGGGTGGTTTATTTGTTCGGTTTGCAAATGGTTTTATGGTATACTGATTTGGGGAAATCAGTTTTAGAGTAAATTAAATGCGAGCGATTTTTTGGGGACTAAAATGATTGTGGTCCGTTGGATCAAAATAAATGCCACGTGGCAGTTTTTATAGAATTTTAGGGGAGACTTGTCAAAACCCAACCTTGTTTTATATAGTGTTGAGATATATTTTACGCTCAGTTCTTGAGTTTAGTTTTCATTTTCTTTCTCTTTCCCTAAATAATGGGAGCAAGATTTCATTAAGAAAACTTCCTCCCATCTTCTTTACCATTTCACTTTCCTCTCTTAAAAAACACTAAAGAGCACAAAAAACATTCAATTTCCTTTCATTTCCTCTCAACTTTTAACTCGAGAAGTGAGCGTTAGCACATACACAAATATATACACTTATTTCATCAAAATAAAACCCACTGATAAGAACAACAATAACCAGTCGAGCTAAAAAATGAAAAGAAACTGAAACCTGGATATGGTGACGGTAAAAGTTAGTTAGACAATTTACAATTCGTTAAACCCACATTTAATTAATTGTGTATTTGTTTGTTTCTATCTTCGGATCTCATTTGGTACAAATTCTCCAAATATCAAGCAAATGGTACAAGTAAATTTGCAAAAAAAGTACAATGACCACAATTGGCATACAATGTCAAGTAAAATTGAGAAAAAAAGGAAGGAAGAATGGTGAAATAACCATCCATACATTCAATATAAAAGTAACATAAATTAACCAGAAAGTATAGATCTTGACACAAACAAAAAAAAAAGAAAAAAAAAGGATGCGATTAGTAAAACCATGACTTCGCTAGCAGACCACCAGAAACTTGTTACCGACGCCAGAATTTGACGTCCATATTAATGCTCTATTAGAAATTTGTTGTTTCTAGTTTTGAATTTGGGTTTTTGATCGGGTAGTTGTTGTATGTATTTTTGTGTTTGTATATTTACATGAAGATGATAATGAATTTGTGTGTATGTTGTATATTATTTGCTGAAGATGATGATTTAAGTATGTCGGTTCTTCTGTTAGTCCCATAAATAAAAAAGAAATATGTGGAGTGAGTAGGGCAAAATTAATATTTTGCTATCATGTTCAGACTTAAAAGAACAAAAAAACCCTTAAGTGCGATGACTTAATGAAAGTTACTGAGGACTGTTAGAGGAGGGACCAACGACGGATAACATTTGACAGTAAGGGATAAACAACACATTTTTTGGTCAAGGGAGAACGACTGCAAGCAATGCAAACCACAAGAACGAACGATGTATGTTACTTTTGTATATATAAATTCTTCAACTAACTATAAATTACAATAAATGAATATGCAAATGTGATCATATTACAAACGGTTTATAGATTTTTGCTCTCAAATCTAAATTTCTATTAACATAGAACCTACCTAAAACAACTGTGAATAATTTTGAATATTGGTTGTCGATGGTATGTGATGTAAAATATTGAGAGGTGCGATGGGTCATAGTTGGGCAAATGAATTAGCTCAATGATCTATAGTTTATTTGAGCATAAATTTAGAGTAAATAAATTTTGTTGATGAAGTGAAATCAACATGACATTATATATTACCATGTTATGTAACACCCCGAAAATTTTGGAACACATCGGAAGACTTATTCGGGGTAATTACGCTGTGTTCCTGGATGGGATGGCAGAGGGAATAGGGGAAACAGGTAAAGTAGAATCAGATAAAATGACCGTAGGGATACGGGATGATGCCGGGGGCGCGTCATCACTGTCAGACAGTATGATGATAGGGGGTGACATGGTACTGTAATATCCCAATAATAGTAATATAAGTCATTTAGTCTACATAATGCTACACATGCAATAGTTATGATGCTGAAATAACGTTTAGTGTAATGTATCTTTCGTCAAAGCAAACCTTAAAGCATGATGTCGACAAGCGCTGGCACGGAGGGCATGAAGTAGTATGGTGTAAAATAGTTTGTTTCAAAATCGTATGGTTATAGTCCAAATTTTTTAAAATTTCTTTGGTTCACTATAACCTTGGATCTGGTACCAATCTGTAAAACCCCGAAAATTTTGGAACACAGCAGAAGACTTATTCGGGGTAATTATGTATCGATCATAGTCAAACTTATAGTAATTAATTCAAAAGATAGGTTTTTATATCATTCAATGAAAACTCAATATTCAGAGTACAAAACATTTTTCCATGAAGTAGAAATACTTCAAAAGTAGTGATGAATTTGAAAAGAATGATAAGTTTATAATGATAAAAAGGGAGGTCCTGTGCCCTTTTGCCAGCTCCGTGCCATCATGCCCGCTAGTTACCTGAGATAAACATGCTAAAAAGTCAACACAAAGGTTGAGTGAATCCATAGTAGTTTAAGTAGTAATAATTCGAACACAAGTTAACAGTTTTTAAATCGGTGAGCTCACGGGTTAGCTCGGTAACAAGTATGTATAAAAATTAATCTACACATACGATATTGCTCCTAAGGTTCACGATACACAAGCCTTAACAGTCATGTCGCAATCACCTACACCACGAAGGATGTAGATGACGAAGGGCCCTCAGGGGAAAGCTATGCTAGATTTTCCCAAAAGTACGAATATAGCTCACCTCCTGACAACAAATCGGGACTGCCTTAGGTGGGTTGTCGGTCCCAACAGATCTATTAACTATATTTCGCGCTCACTCGCAAGTGATTAAGGTTCGTAAAAGAGGGACTTTTAGCATAGGGTCAACTTAAGGAATATCAGGAAATCAGGAAATAATAGCATATTAAAAATACTTGTGTTCGGTTTATCGCATGTATCTCCCCACGGGGTTTAGTAAAACAGTTTAAAAAGTGGGACTATAAACTCACCTCGGTAAAGTAGTTTCCAGTTAATGTTCAAGTGAAATTCAACGGGTAGCTATGAAATAGCAACGAATATCAGTGAATACTCTCCGACTTGCGACCTAAATTAATGTGATATATATACATATATATATATATATATATATATATATATATATATATATATATATATATATATATATATATATATATATATATAATATATATATATATATATATATATATATATATATATATATATATATATATATATATATATATATATATATATATATATATATATATATATATCGCTGGAATAAATTAGTTAACGGAAAATAAGATATAAAGGTATGAATTTTTATATTGAATGCATCAACTTCTGAATATCGAGTAGTACTTATAATTTATATAACGATTGTTGCGCATTAACACAAAGCCCCTAAATCTACACTCTTCACTATATATATATATATATATATATATATATATAATATATATATATATATATATATATATATATATATATATATATATATATATATATATATATATATATATATATATATATATATATATATATATATATATATACTAGCTTTCAAAGCCCGCCCTATGGGCGGGCATGACTTATAATTATCGCTCTGAAAAAATAAATTAACGAAAAATAAGATACAAACATACTAAATTTTTTATTTAATACATCAAGAACGATTAGAAGTAAACGGTTATCGAATATGAGTGAAAAAAGTTTCAAAGGGTACGCAAAAACAAAGTATCAACGCATAGCCCGTTCGATGAGCGAGCAAGCCTTATTAATATCGTTACAAAACTTAAGTTTATGTCCATTGGTCCCGGACTTATGAATATCGTTGGATAGTTAACGAAAAATAAGATATAAAGGTATGAATTTTTATATTGAATGCATCAACTTCTGAATATCGAGTAGTACTTATAAGTTATATAACGATTGTTGCGCATTAACACAAAGCCCCTAAATCTACACTCTTCACTATACACAACAATTGCTTGGCCAACATCAAAAGCCTCCTTAATCGATTCGTTAATATGCCATTTATAATTGTCGTTTTGGAAAAATAAGTTAACTAAAATAAGATATAAACGTACCAAATTTTTTATTTAATGCATTAAGAACGAAAAGAAATAAACGGTTATCGAATATGAGTGAAAAAAAGTTTTAGAGTAGTACGCAGGAACAAAGTATCAAAGCATAGCCCGTTTCATGGGCGAGCAAGCCTTATAAATATTGGTAAAAAACTTAAGTTTACGTCCATTGGTCCAGACTTATGAATATCGTTGGAATAAATTAGTTAATGAAAATAAGATATAAAGGTACCAATTTTTATATTGAATGCATTAACTTATGAATATCGAGTAGTAATTATAAGTTATATAACGATTGTTGCACACAAACAAAGCCCCTAAATCTATGCTCTTAACTATACACAACAATTGCTTGGCCAACATCAAAAGCCTCCTTAATCGACTCGTTAGTATGCCATTTCAACCATTTACTTCAAGTAGTTTGTACATCTGTTTGGTGGTGTCTGAATATATTTGAATACATGTTAATTTAGTTAACCAAAAATTAAGAATAACCTCACTCACTGATACACGTTTAAGAGATTAATTAAGAAAAGCATGTAAGTATTAGTATATGATATACCATCTGTGTTTGGATTCATTTCTAAGAGTGTTATTAATGGCATACGGTTAATTAGCATTTATGTAATGTATCCGATACTATGTTATTCCACACCATGTGTACCTGAACTCTTTTTCACCCAACATGACGCAACAACTATAATTACAGGTTTTGGAAGTACATACCGATAACCGCATAGCATAATGCCACGGTTCTTCGTTATTAATAAATAGTGTATTACCTTTAACCTCTAGTGTGTTAATGTATATATATATGTCATTGTTACAACTAAAAAGACCAAAACCACATTTAACGCTATCTGTTACATCTATTTTCTTAACATTGATAATCTGGTTCTGATTATTCAAGACCAGTCAACTTAAAAAAGCCATACAATTACCTACATATCTATATATAATAAATTGCCAGAATTAACATAGCAAATAACGTTTGGCAGCAAAAATTGTCCATTATATTAGTAAATTTAAGACTAATAGACAACAGTAGGCTAAGTCATAATGGGTTTACTCTAATACGGTGGTGTTTGGGATTGCATATTTTTCTGATACCTACTTTAAAAGGATTCACTCTTATATAATTCATTTTAGGGGTGTTTGGGATTGCTTATTTTTCCTGCTGGTCAGAGATAAAACATAACACAACAATGGACAAAGTCTAGTGATCATAGTTACTCTTTGGTAGCAGAAAAAAGGTAAAAAAAAAAATATCACACTGTTGAGATTTATAAGTTTTATACAAAGTAAGAGCGCCCCTACTATTAACAGTAAAAGTAATACCATTATTTAATTTTTAATAGAATGGTAATGGTAAAGTTATCCAAACCTTTAAACTCCTATTTAAGCACGAATTTCTTGTCTTAGTTTGCGCACAGGTTCCTCATCATCTGTTTCATTGTCATTTATATCATCCAAATCATAATCGTCGCATCTCTCCGTGCTATCACCTTCATCTTCTTCGGAATCATCACCGTCACCCTTATTCACTATAAATTCTATAATACCTACATCTTCTAAACCATCACCATCGATCTACACAGCAAGAGACAAAAAAAAAAAAAAGAAAAAAAAAATCGTCAGACTTGTAAATTTTACAACTCATACACTCGTTTACAATTTAGCACAAAATTTTAATGTTAAATATCGTTAGTAAAAGAAATATAGTTCAAACTGTGAAATTTGTACAAATGTAAAGATAATGAACTTACATTTAGTATTCTCCGGTATGATTTTTCCTTGATGTTTTTAAACCATTTGGGTCAGTGGAAAACCATCATCTTCCATACCCGGTCTAGCATGGTATCTTTGAGTTTGAGACTGCATCCATTGTTCTAAACCCCACGATTGATACACAGTCGATACTATGCACAATACTCTTTATAAGTCATTAAATGTGGCTGAACTATCAACTTAATCATTTGTATGGCTGAACTATCAACTTAATCATTAGCCCTATATCCATCATTAGCCACAGTGAAGAATTTTCCTCGTTTGGTGACTTTTTGGCAACCTCAAAAAAAGCACGGGTAACTTGCTGTTTTGTGTACCCATGCGCACAAGCTGCAGTTAATAAAATGTAGCTCAATAAAGTATTAATATTAACTTTAAACTATAATAAACTATAAATTTAAGATAGCATACCTTATCAAGAGTATCAGGAGGAATATCCACTAACTTTTTATTCCGTTTTATAGAAGCACGCTGAGGTGGTGAGTCTTCAACCAACTACTGTACGTGTGCTAACTGGTTCTATCACATGATCCGAAGTTTTATTAATTAATAGTCGCAAGACCCTCTGTAGAATTAGACAATCTAGATCTCGCTAGACAATCACGAGCTGCTTCTTTTCCTTGTTCAGTCAGCATGTACCTAAAACAAATTTTCCAAAAGTAAGGGTATCTTGTTTAGTTCATCTCATTATGCTTGACATTGATGTGCTATAAGATCAACTGGTGTTGATATCAGCATAAACATGAGGAAAACTGATATTATATATATATTAGAATGATAAACTAAAAATAACATTAAACAATAGAGTTGACAAAATGGTAAGGTCTGGCGGGTTAGGTCACGGTTCAAAATGGGCAGTTTTTGGTAGTGATAGAAACACGTCATGAACTGCAACATACAAACACCCTGATTCTTTAACCAAAAAACGACTCTAATGCTTGACATTTAAGGTTGAGAATGCATACAGATGTTGGGTGAAGTCTAACGTCTGTCGTTGTATCATTGCGCTACGAATTGGTCCCTGGAGGTAGTGAGTCATCGAGGCTCATGTTACTTCAGGTTTTGCAGCATGAGTGTGTGCAGCTTGCCACAGCAGCCATAGCTTTAGCTGCATAAGCTTCCGCTAGCCTCTCCTTAGATTATTTTTTCATGCTGTACAAATAAAGAGCCTTATACTGCATGAAAAGACACATACAAAGGGAGTGTTTGGATATGCGTTTTAATTTTCATTACGTGATATTGAGTATGAAAATACATAAGCTTCCCACTAAGTGTAGGTAAAACTTTTCCAACAGCCTTCAAAACACACACAACCATCTTTAGAACACCGCTCATCAACAAATTTTATAATATTTATTCCACAAGTTAATAAATTTTAACCAAATAGAGATGAGTCACAACCTTGGCAGTTCTGGTATTGCTGGGAATCATATTCAAAGAAGCAGCTCTTCCCCGTCTCCAATCTGTATCTTCCTCCTTCAATGCCAGAGTAATTAATTCTTGTAGTGGAACATGATCACTTAACTGTATTGCATTGAAGTAACCAAATTGTTGCAGAACCAGTTGATACATCAGATCTTTGCTACAAAAAGAAAGGCAGTCAAGAAAAGAGGAGCAGAGTAATAATTACTTTAAAAGAAAAAACATAAGGGTAGTTTAGTACCTCAAATTAACAACATTTGCAACTGTGGCAACTATTTGGATCAATGTTGTGCTACTCACTACACATGGACTCAGTTAGAGGATACTATCTGATGCTTTTCTATTTCCAAAAGCCACACATCTTTCACCATCTTATCAACCTTCTGTTTGATATCCTGAAAATAATTGGCATGCAATGTGTAAAAATTAAGCTTGAATGCGTTCTTGTAAATTTATTCACAATCATCCTAACAACACAGAAAAAACATGCTTTATAAGCTATTGTATAATGAAACCTGCAAATATATTTATCAAAGAATGCTAATATATTTATTAAAACCTGCAATACCACACACTCCCTATATCCTATAAAACTTTTAATTATAAACCTTTCTGGTATATAATATAAAATTTTGCCATAAAAGACAGTGCATATGAATAATGACTAATACCATGTGGGAGAAAGACTTCAAAGTACTCAATACCTTAATTGTCTACAATGAATGATAAACCCAAACGAATCATAAAGATCAAACATCATGAAAGTACAAATAGTTTTATTTATTAACTTGATTAGGAGAATTACTCTTGCAGTCAGTCTTGCGATTGTGGTGTCCCTCAATCTCAGAGATATCATTTGTTCTTCTATATCTTTACCTTTCTCCAAGCCAGCATGAGTTGCAACCAGTTTACAACATTTGGTCCCTTCATTGGTGTTAATGCATACATCCTCCTATAATACCAATTCATAAATATATTAAGTTAGTCGTAATTACTAACTCGTTGTCATCTTATAAACCAATCACAAGAATTGCCACAGTACCTCTTCATGGATCCAATAAATGCTTTATTAAAATCTGAAAATAAAAGAATACCAATTACTTTATTAGGAGAATTACTCTTGTATTAATTTTAAATGATATACATATATAACATATTCTTACCATGAGAGCCATAAGGGAACCCATAAGATGTAAAAGTGGACCGCGGACTATAACTGAGCTCTTAATTACATGGTACTTGACTTTGTACTCTCCACCCCACCTCCTCCCTTGAACATGCAAAGTCTCATACCCAGGACCCTTATACCACCCTTCGACCTCCTTACGACCCTTATATCGATCTTATGCATACCAAAATTCCGATCCTTGATGTGGCGATGGCAAAGCCCCAACAAAGGCTGCAACACCATAGTCATAATTTCCAGCATGGAAAACATGAGATTGTGAGTGTGAGGTCCATGGTCAGAACTATCTCTGGCCATGTCTCGAGCCATTTTACACCACACACTGATCATTAACAGGTACTTTATGCATACATGCCTGAAGTTGTACGTGCCTATATTCATAAATCATGTCAAGCATCACCACCATATTTAGTTTATACAAATTCTAATACAAAATTGCTCGCTTCCACAAATGGGCGGGCATTCTTTATTCGTTCTCCTATACTAAGAAAAAGAAGGTTAAATTAAAGCTTTACCAGATAGCATTTGGATCATCCTTGCTTTCACATAGTGGTGGTTCTGGTTGGAATTAGGCAGAATATAGTAAATTGTTACAATAAGCTGAATCATAAAAACGATCTTTCACCTAATGCACACGTTGCAAAAATATGATGATGATGATGATGATGGCGGCTCATTTTTTTAATGAATATTTGTTTGTATTTTGGTTTGCTATTTTTTCTTTAGGGTTTTGTGTGTTTTTTTGCTTGAAAGAAAGGACACCGAGTTAATTTTCTAGCAGAAAAGGGCGATTAAGATTTAATTGCTTCCGGTTTGTAAGTGCAAAATTGTAGGGGAGCACTTAATGGATTTGTGTGAGTATATCAATTTGGGAATGAAATGTTATATCACAAGAATTGGCATGATCGATTGGTAGAAGTACTTGTCTGTGGACGCCAACGTCCGGGTTCGAATCTTGTAATGGCCTAAAATTTCAGAATGTGATGACATGGATGCAATAACAATTACATGGCAATGACTGGGCAATGAGGTGGCATTACGCGTGTAACGCCTCCTGTTAACATATATATATATATATATATATATATATATATATATATATATATATATATATATATATATATATATATATATATATAT